>CAIGRB010122937.1:0-12942 GCA_903798255.1 Fraxinus quadrangulata | reverse complement strand
AAGACTCCCTATTTTTTTGAATAACACAATTCCGTTTTTGAGATTATTTTCGTCAAAACTATAATTTTCCTTACCAGGAATTACGCTAGTAAACCTTAGAACTTTCGTTCTGCGTCATCACGAAAAAAGAAAAGAAAAGAATTTTAACTTAGGATGATTAGGAAACGTCATTTTTCGAATTGCTTAATCCGATTCACAATGTAAAGATCAAGCATAAAAGCATATCTCAGAGACTTTTTATTTTTAAAAATCACTTTGATCATAATAAAAAGCATCTTTAAATTTAAAGAGTAAAATATGTCTTTATTTTTTTGGTTTAGGAACATAATCTCAAGATTTGACTTTTTAAAATAAAGAGTATTTGACTTTTAAAGAGTTTTTTTATAGATGCTCTAAGGATGAATCTTTGAAGTTATAAAAAGCAGCAATATATCATCATTTGCAAAAAAAATAATTCTTTGGCTTTGTGCATTGTCTGCAAAAAAAAAAAACAAAAAAACAAAACTTGTGACAACCTCGAGAACAATGTGTATAGTAGAACAAATGATATGCAAGGCTCTATGATAGTCATACTAAATCTATATAACTGCCAATTACTTAACATGCGTACCTTTCCCAATCCATGTTGAAGGCTCACGTGTGTCAATTTTTGAAGCCTTGTTATAGTAGTGTGAAGCGGTAATGAAATGCTCTTCCTTTTGTCCTTGTTTTGTCTCTATTTTGCCAAGATAGCTGTAATATGCTCCCAAAGCATTTAAAATGGCAATCCTCTCATATCTCACGTCTGCAAAATATTCATCAACTTCTGCACAACAATAACCTACGTCAAAATCTAATGGAATTCCTTTTTATCATGTGAAAGAATGTAAACATTAAGAATATGTACCTGGACTAGACCCTTCTTCCAATATTTGTCGAAACTGTTCGAGTTTTCCTTGTTTGAAGTACTCCCTCTGAACCCAAAAATAGAGATTCATAAAAAATGAAAACAGATACAATTCAATATGCACATTGTATGTATGACATGGCAAACATCTCAAAAGATAAGACGTGGTTTTAAACTGCAGCTAGAATTCCTCGAATTCCACTATTCCAACATATAAGGAAATTACTAAAATACACAAGCATACATGCATCTCTTTTTTTCTCCAATTGTATCTGGGAAATAATGGTTGTCTATTCTTCAAAAAGAAAAAAACAAATAGAAACTCAAATACTGATTATCCTGGATGCTCATTAAGTAATGCCAAATGCGCCAATTTCTAATCCAAAATCTAAACCAACTCGATAAGCATGTTATGAAGAATATTTTTCACACCCCATCATGCATTTAAATATAAATAAGAATAATTATTTACATAAGATATACATGTAAACACAAAAAACCATTAAAAAAGAGTATTAATTTTGCTTAATAAAATGGTTTTTTTTTTTTTTACGAAATTAATTTTTTTATAAAAAGACTTCCATACATACAAATATAAATCTAAAGTGAAGATGCAAAAAAACTCCCACTTCAGTAAAAATGATTTGTACACAAATTCTTACATATGTGAGTGGGCGTAAGTGAACATTTAAATGAACCTAATGGCATGCACACACACACACATATATAAAAATGAACATACAGCGATGGTGAGCCAGAGATCAAGTGGAGCTTGCTCCGCCTTCAGAATGTCAATGATGTCAGTGGCATCAAGGGGTAACTGATCTAGCGCCACCTGCACCACCTCTTCCGAGTTCTGCACCGGTATGTATAAGCACGCCATTCCTCTCTATCAGTTTATTGGTTGTTCAATTCAATCTGAATTTTTAGATCCCTAATTGAAAGACTAAATGTGATAATTCAATTGACAAAACCCTAGTACTCGAATTTATGCAATTTGAAGATTTAAGCTCCTATATGACAACTGTTTTTATTCTATTTCTGCATGTGTCTCTGCTTTCTGCATGTGTCAGTTGTTTGGAGCGCTTGTCATGTTAATGGTGTGGAGTGGGCCCATGGTCTTAGGCATTTTTTATTTTTAATTTTTTTGAAGAAATTGTCAAAAATATTTTGTTGCCGCTTTCTTGCTATAATTTTCTCCTTCTTCGGCAGTGGCGAATTAGGATTTTCATGTAGGGTGTGAAAAATATTGGGAGGGTAAATTATATAGGTTTTATGTATATATTCAAAAAAATTTATATAAATTAAGTGTAAATCAACAAAAATTTAAAAAGAGGGAGCAAGAGGGGGTATATGGCTCCATCATTGTTCTCCTGTAAGTAGATCGAAACTAGTTTGAAAAATAAGCTTCATCACAACAAAGATGTTCTCTAACTATATCTAAAGATATTTTGTATTCAATACTCTTTATCTTGGCGTTGGATCAAATTGTGCTTTTTGCGTAAAATTTTGTCAATATAATTAAATTCTCAATATTTCATCCTTGTAGTATTTAGTGAGTTTTTCAATCATGGAAAGGGATTTTTATGCTTGTTTTGAAAATATAAGTGTGGCTTAGTGAGGGTTTAAATAGTTATTTCATTAATATTTAATTTAACTCAAAATTATAAAAACAATCTAATTTCGGATTTCCCTAGTGATATACTCACTGAAACATCGGTCACATACTTAGTACACAATTGTTTCATTGCGTGAGAGTTAACACCAATCTCGAGTACATGCATTGTCACACCTATAATGTAAAATAATATGAGCAAATGCTCAGCAAGTAATGATATATCTATGATCAAATAAATGTACATGATTTACAATACTCAGTATTCATTATGATTTCATTATCGAAGTTCAAGAATTTCTTCACGATTTCAGCTTATCGTTTCTAATCTGTGAGCTCGAATACCACTATGATGTACTCATGCGAACTCAAATATCAGTATGGATAAGATCATACATGCCTTCCAGTGCCTGCGAGCCCATCATCACCAACCAAAACTTAGGAGATCAAAGTTGAATATGTTGTTACCCATCGAGACTCTTGATAAAGCACTGAGAATCATAATATGTAATTTAGGCCTGACTTATGTATGTGGTGTTCATAATGACAATCTACAGTATCAAGGCTACTAAGGGGCTTCTCGACAACCTCCCACACACCAGCATCGAACCAATAAAAACCCTATTATTGACTACTATTAATGGCCTTCGAAAGCCTCAGTGGGGTATCTGTCCGTATGGAACGATTAATACTTAGACCCGTGGAGAATTGAAAGCACTGCAAAAGAAAATACCGGAATCGCGACAAAATTGTTGTCGCATAATAGAGTTTTGTTGCAAAAATAATTTCGCGACAAAAATATGTTTGTTGTAGACATTGTTGCGCTTTGTCACAAAATTTACTTTTGCGACAAACTTCAATCATTCATCACATTAACAAACTAGCAACATTATTCGTTTGACACATTAACTACAAAATAGCAAAAAGATATTTGTTGTCATAATGTCATAGCAATGCATATATGTCGCGAAAATTAAAAGGGTGACAAGTTAGTTTGTTGCAGTGATTATTCCAATAAAAATTTTGCGAGAAAAATATTTGTTGCGAATACGATTTTAAAGGTAAAACTTTTATTATCTACATATTTTACAACAACACATGCTTATAGTAAAATATCTTTAATAACAAATCATGTTTGTCGCGAAATTTGTTTTATAATACGTTTGATATGTTGCATAGTATATTTTGAGATATTTAACATTTGTAGTATAATTTATTACGTAACAAGTGATTTTTGTCTTTAAATTTATTTCGCAACACGTGATGTTTGTCACGTCGTCATTTGTGCAATTATGTATAGTTGTTGCCTAAATTATTTCATAATTATTTATATATGTTTTGTATGCTATTTTACTATATAAAAAATTGTTATGCAAATTATTTTGTGGCAATGACAGATTGTGTTTATAGCTGAATTTATTTTGCAACACAAAGAATTTGTTGCTTCAACTATATAGAGTTGTTTCCTAATTTATTTATGTATGTCATGGATTCAATTCTAAGCATTCATCTTTGTAAAAATTATTTTTGTAGTTAAATATATATTGTAACAAAAAGAATTTGTTGCATCATCATTTCTACAACACTAAATAAATGTTGTGTTATTCATTTTTTAATTATTCAAGTATTCTATTTCACAACATGTGACAAATATTTTTTTGTGACAACATGAATATTCATTGCATAGTACTTTCAAAAATGGTAATTTTAAACTTCTTGCATCACAATAGAATTGTTACTATAGTACGCATTCATTTGAAAATATAAATCATTTCATTAAAAATAGCTCATGGCTTAATAAAAAGAATGCCGAACTGTATAATTATTCAAACATAAATGATTCCAAGATATGTAAAAAAAAAAATCTTATTATTGTCAACCAAATAGATAAAGGCCAAGGTGTTATTCACAGGGCTTTAATCATGCTCATTTGTTTATACATTATTTAAAAAAACTTCCAAATATGTTTGATGGGGTGGACTAGAAAGTATTGAATAAGAAAAATAAGTTAAAATCTAGTTTTATTATATTGTCTAGTCTGCTTTGGTAATACATACCAAACATGTACCTATTGACTATACATTTGCATTGACAATGACAAGTTCATGTATCCTTGCTCCATGTAGGGCGTCGTCATTGGAATCTGTGGAACAGATCTAGAGCACGTTGTTGCCTTTGGATATGGTACAGACAATGAAGTATATTATTCGACTGTGATGAATTCGTGGGGTCTGAGTTGGGGAGAGAATGTATACATTAGGCTTCACCAAATTGTGGCTAATACCACCACTGGTAAGTGCAGGATTGCATTGGAGGTCTGATACCCTTTTAGGACATGTCAGAACCCTCTTAATCTAGGCCCTTCCACTCCAGCTCTTGTGAAACCTCCCACAGTGTGTGATGATTACTACACATGTCCTGAGGGAAACCAGTTTTTAGCTCTTGCTTCGGCTGGGAATGCTGCCCGTTCGAGTCTTCTACCTACCATGATGACCACTACAATGCTGCCCACACGACTATCCCATCTGCGATGTTGAAGTCGGCACTTGCCTCGTGCAAAATTTACTGTGATTTCTTTTATCACTCCCCCCGTCCCCCACCTCCTTAGTCATCTTGCACGAACTATTATAATGTTGATATTGAGGTTTATTCTGATTTTTTCTTCATAATGCTATATAACAGAGCAAGGGCAGCCCAATGGGAATAAAAGCATCGCAATGAAGCCTGCTGTACTGAAATGGGCTCATCTATAGGGTGGTTGGCCAATTAACTCTCAGATTATTTAGGATGCGAGTCATTGAAAAGTTTTAATTTGGGTGCTGAAAGTTATTTCTTGAAGAACAACTTTCAAAAATTATGGGAGGGAATCTTGGAATGTGAATGTTCTCATGCTTGATAATCTGTTAGAGTCCAATTTGTCGTGGATAGATTAGCATTTCAAATTGCATATTTGTAAATAGTTTGTTAGGTTTAATAAAAAAATTTGACATAAATGTAAAGAACTTATTTGTGCCATTCTTTCGTTTTGAATGACATGTTTTGATCTTGGATGTGATTAACTTATTTGTGCCTTTCTTTTGTTTTGAATGACATGCTTTAGTGATGTAACCATAAATTATTAAGGAAAAACATAATCTAATTCAATGTATCAAACATATCTCATATAAGTGAATGTCATGAAAGACCAGAAGCAACTCGTTGCAAAAAGCAGCTTTCTTGTAGTGATTTTTTCTTGCATCTATAGATTTTTTTAGCAACAAGTATTCATCGTTGCAAAAAGTAGACTCTATTGCATCACAAACACTTTGTTACAGGAAATAAAAGTTTGTCGCCATAAGTTTTACGCAAAAAAATATTTTGGCGCTTGCTTCCATCATTTTTTTTTTTTTTTTGCAATAATATTTATTATTTCTAGCACCTTTGGACATATATGATAAAATTTTTATTTTGGTAATTATTTTTTCTGTCCCAATTTTTGCGAAAAAAGAGTACGTTAAGACATCAAAAAAGGAAGGTGCAAAATATAATAAAAGCAATGTTGGGAAACGAAGCCGATACCNGAGGAGAATTTTATTATACCAAGAAACACCAACAATTGTCTTACAAGATTTGATCCTTTCAATCTAATCTAAACAATTATCTCTTGTTTCTAATGTATACAACCAATGATCTATTGTTATAATCTCTCAAGAATCACCTAATTTCTTTGTGTATTGCATTTTTAGATGATGATTTGCTGTCGGAGGTGGTGGTGGTGGTGGTGGTGGTGGTGCTTCCAGCGATAGGGTTTCGGTCGCCATGTTGTTAGTACAGTGGTGAGGTGGTGGTCACAGATTATTTGGTTATTTGTGATTATTAAATTCATTAATTTGTGATTCGATAAACAATATTTAACCAATGAGAAAGGTAAATTGTGACAAAAAATAATGTGTGATCTAAAAAATTGTTATTTTGTTATTAATAATTTGATAATTTATGACTGTGTATTAAGTTGTAATTTATAATATTTGTGATTTGTGACCGATAAATAAATTGTAACGTACAATTTTTTTATTTATAACCGATAAACAAATTGTGTAAAAAAATTCGTGACTTATAAAATTTCTGAATTGTGATTGTGTGACCTATAATATTTTTGATTTATGACCGTAAAATAAATTGTGACATTTTAATTTTTGATTTGTGACAGATGAACAAATTGTGATCGTAAAATAATTTTTGACATAAAATTTGTGATTTGTGACCAAATTATATGGAATTGTAATCTTAATATATTTAATTAATAAAATATATGTCTAATTAATTAATTTATAAATAAGATTTTAAAAATCTGATATTTGAAATTTTAAACCTTAATATCTTAAATTTGAAATGGATTAAACTTAACCTCTTATTTATGAATTTTTCCCATTTAAAAACCCATTAATGACAAAAAAAAAAATGGGGAAAGACAATATAGGAAATTTGTGAAAATGTTTTGGATTAAAATTTTTTTTTTTAAGATGTAATAGTGCAAATAAAGCATAAGGCTATCCTCTACTCAATAATGGACTTTTTTAAAAAAAAAAATTATTCAAGGTGAATTTTTATTCTTTAGATTTGATTGCTACTTTTGAATTTTTTTTATTCTACTTTTTACATATAGAATATTTTGGACAATAAATGGTAGTCACCATGATTATATCTCACCAATTTTCAGAAGTCCTTTGTATTTTATTTTTTGACTGCATGAGAATTGATTTTGGGTAATATTCCTCATCGTGAGAAATTGTGTTAGAATGGACTATGGCTGATGTTGAAGAGATTGATGCGCTTGTAAAAAATTATTTTTAGGGGTCCTCATAATAATTTATTGACTAGAGAATCAACATTTTCAGGCCGACCCTAATAAATACGGGATTAAAACTCCATTTTTATTTTGCATTGTCAAGAGTGCTGTAAAGAGGGTTCATCAAATACGTCAAAGCTTTGCAATATTCCTAAGAAAATAATAATAGTTTCTTAACCATAAGCATGTTGCGAGAAATTATTAAAGATGGTGCCAGCACAATCAAACAAACCATTTCCACATAATGAGGAAGTGATTCCTTATATTGAAATGCATTATCAAACACTACGTTCAATATTGGCGAAATGAAATCAATTTTATCTTTTATGTAATATAAAAATGGTATTTTATTCACAAGTATGTCATCTTACATATATTGTGGAATACTTGACACTATTGTCATTACAAATAATTATTTCCACATTTTGTGGGATATACATAACTATAAGATCGAAGGAACACCACGGGAAAGCTTTCTCTTATTTTAAGCCATAAATGTTTATCTCCTGTTTTTGAACCCATCTCGCTAACGCAGGCTTATGTACAAGTTTGTATACGTGGGCTACATATGATTGTTGGGTACAATGCACGAAGTTGTGTTGTTCATAGGCACTCTTTAACATATTCACAAAGTTGCATATATTCTCATGAGGATAATGTGATCCTCAAACTTTAAACATCTAGGATCATCTCGTGGAATAAATCATCAATAGCTACTAAAACCAAATGGTACTTAATCTATGTACATGGTTTGGCCATGAAAATGTTATTTCTTTACCATAACGATGTCTCACTTGTTGCCACAATAGAATTCAATAATTTTTTGTACTTCTCTACAGTTTCTTCCGAAATTCAAGATTGTATTATTTTTCTGTTACTTTTAGTTACATCATTGGTGTTAGTTATTGTCAATTTTCTAATACACGTCTACAAACATTTCTTTTCTTTTTAAATATGTGTAACAGTTTCTAATTAGTACCTATCTTTATTAAAAACTTCATTTTATTTATTTATTTTTTTTTTGGTATCATTAACTAATTTGTTGTTATGAAATATTTTTATAGCTTAATTCTTCTTCTGTACATTTTGCTCCAAAATCCATGGTTTTATTATTTTTCTTTGTTAATAATCATTGATCTTTTAATATACATGTACAAAAAAAATTCCCTTCGATCATATGACATAGCAATTTCTTATTAATATCGCTTTCTACTTTACAATATTATATGAAAAGCCCAAATATTGAATATATTATACATTAAAAATTCACTCCCTTTAATGTTTTACATTACATATAAATATAAATATAAATATAAATTAACAAACTTAAATCATTAATAAAATTGCTAATTTTATTATTCACTCAAGACAAAAACATGTTATTCAATCAGCTCGCAATGAATCGTTTCATAAATTTAATACATTATTCTAAGCTATATAAGAATTAATATGTAATTCTGGGTTTAGGTTTTATTTGCCGAAATTGTTGTACTTGTATTAGGTAACTTGTAAATAAGTTCATATATAAGCATCTTAATTTCTCATTTTTCCCCGGTGTGTTGTAATCTCTATTCACTAAAATATAGTAATCTCTCAAATTATTTCTATTTCGCGGTTACAATAAAACGATATTTTAAAAACTTTCAAACATTAAACATAATAAAAAAAAATGATATTTCTGCATATGAACCTGAATTTTTGTTCTCGTCTCTTATTTTATGAATATTTAAAGATATTGTATATGTATATTGTGGACAAAAAAACAATATAAATTTTTAGACCACACCCACACACACACAAACTTCCTAATTACTAATAAAAACATAAAATACAAAATATTTTTTTTATCCAAACACTACCAAAGTTTAGGTGGGATTTTTAGGTCTCTACCTATGGAATTTGGATTTCCTGACCTATTAATAGCTTTAAAGAATTAAGTACGAGCAGGAAGGTGAATGCTTTATCTCCAGAAAATACATCAGGTGGACGATAGAGATGAGTCTCAAATGCTAATAAACCTGGAAATACTACTTCCATTACAACGCAATATGCCTTAAGCTTACTTCAAAAATAAGATAAAATGTAAAACTCATGATCAGTTTACTCCTATTGTCACACATATGGTAAATTTTAAGTTTCAAGACAGAACATGTCCTTCAGATCTTGCAGAAACTTCTGCATAATGAGTTCCTCATATCCCATTTTACACATCCCCATATTAGCTAGTTAGTCAACAGGTTTTTTTGCTTCTCTACAAATGTGCGAAGAAGTAGAGAAAAGGTCTTTTTGACAAACCTTGATTTGATAAGTAACCTTTTTGAACACAAAGCCCAGATTTATACATACAACGAATGGACATATCTCCTTAATGTAAAACAGAATCACAACTCACACGTGTAAGACTATTCAAGTTGAATTGATTATTAAAAAACAAAACACCGTATATAAGCAGCTCTCCGTGATTGACATTGAAAGAATAAGGTCTCAAGTTCTTTTATTGAAGGTTGGTAGATGAGAAATTTTATATTTTATGACACTTGACGATTTTATGTACCATAGTTAACTTACTGATATGATTAAATATATAAGCAAGAACTTAAAAATGCTTTATCTTTTGCAAGAATTGAAATATGTCCAATTTTATTAACTTTTGCAAGAATTGCCATTTTGGGTACAAAATGTCATTTATACCATTTTCCGTCCATTTGTCTAATGTAGATATGTTAAAGAGGAAATTGGAAAGAATGTCCAGTTATAAGGAAATGCACTACTTTTGAAGTTTTGAGATGAGAAGGCTAGCTTCTAAGAGAAGCAATCTGCTAATTCATTCTATTATCCACACATGTCAATATCCACAAGACAATGCCCATTTACAAAAGTTACAAGTTATCTTTCATTTTCTCCACATTTATTATAATTTTGAAACATAAATAGATCTACTAATATATCACTATTAATTCCCTTTCTTCCATCTATTTGCATTTTGGAAGTTAAGGGTGTGTTTGAGTCATATTATTTTGAAATAATGTATTTTGGAATAGTAGATTGATGGAGAATATGTGGTTGAAAAAGAAGGAAAATTTACTGATATGATGAAAAATATTATTTTATTGAAACATGTGTAGTTGAAAATGAGTAGAAAAATGAAAATGAAAATTTTAATATATATCAAACAGGGTCTAAATTTTGGATACCCGAACTTACTATTTGAAGCTAAAGTTTAAAGATTTCCGGAATCTTCACATATTTTTGAGAAGTCATAATATAGTTAATATCATGAATATCACTAGAATGATAAATTATTCTATAAAAAATTATTAGAAAAAATCCATATAATGAAATTGAGATTTTGTAGCTTGGAAAATGTCATTAATTATATAGAATGTAGAAAAATCGAATCCATTTGACGTTAGTGTTACATCATTTTGAAATGTTATATATTGAGGTAGCTCGGTAATTATGAACTTATTATTTACGCCAAAGTAAAGTTTGGCTTTTGTAAATTCTTTAGAAGGGGAACTAACTGCCTATAACATATGTGCATTCTGAAATTCGACCCTGAACAATTCAGAACTGTTTAAGTAAATGTTAAACTGCAAACCTCAACCCTTCAGATCAGTAGGTAATTATTAAACTGGCGATTTGTCCTCACATCGATTTTAGCATTTGAGAATTTTCTGGGTAGACATGTTTCAAATACATATGTAGTTAGATAATTAGAATTGTCAATTCTCAAATTGTTGAAAGGTTAGTCTATAGTTTTTTTTATGCTGACCCTTGATGCTTTAAGATTTATTGTATCACATGGTCGCCAATTTAGCAACATGGATAATGAATAGAAGTGGCGTAGGAACAGAACTACTTCAATTGTTGTTAGGCTCAGTGTGTTCAAAATTCAATTAAATTCAAAGTGCCATCTACGAATATTGTGCTGGGCTGCTGGCCGATATACTTGATGACGAGGACATGAAGTGTTATATTTTGATTAATAAGGAAACTACACCTCGTGTCATTCTTGTACTGACCAACAAATCAACTAGCCAAGATCTTTAGGTCTACAGTATCGTTTGTTCCATTAGATACAAACATAAGTTGCGACTCATCAACTAGTAGTCAAAACTTGATGCAACGTTGTCATTAAAACGCCTATGTCAGAAATTGCATTCGACATTGATATTTCAGTTTTTATTTGCAATTGATGTTTCATCCTTCATAAACACTAATTTCACATACTCTACTCGACCGATTAAAAATGGTGAGAAATCAATACTTGCTACATCAATTGTCAACCTATTACTTAAACAATTCCAACATTTTATCAACTATTGAATCTTATATCGAATAAGCCTAAAATGAGAAAAAACATACAAACATCTGACTATAACCTACCATAAATTAAATAGGTACCCACCATTATGCATTGAAATATAGCATCATCTGTCCCAAAAAAAAAAAGACATAGATTACATACCATGTTACAACACTAATCCCGTAAATCATATGTCCTATTACATTCCATAAGAAAGGTATTTCGGATACAAGTGCGGGACATATAATTTTAACATATTACAGTCCACATCTAATAAATCCATCATGCATTGCTTGAAAAAATCAAGAGTCTCATAATTCCAGCCTTCTGAATCAAACGGCTTTTCTTTATCCTTTTACCTCATACACGTGTGCTCCTACTATATGGCCTTCTCAGAGGGGCCATATGGAATTTTCCCCGCAATGGTTGAGCAGTAGCAGTTGAAGATACCAGCGCAGTCACGACATCATCTATCCCAATTGTAGTGTCTAGGATATCAGTGAAAAACAAAGAACTGTCGAGGAAAACAATATCTAAATGTTGTTCTTTGAATTGTCGAGGCAGAAAGTTCAAAATACAGCTGTTGTGCACCAAAATTCAACTTCCGCTCTATTTGAAAAAAAAAAAAAACCTTCAATCAACTTTTTTCGCTCCGCATGCCAAACCTACACATCAACAATGAGCATCTGATTCATACATATTTCAAACTTTCAAGACAATTAATGTTATTTAAGTCACTGAATTTGAACCTCCATCTGTTAATTCATATGGACACGGAAATCATTGTAAACACCAAAAATTCTATAGATCTTCTACAGACATGATTCAAAAACGAAAGTTGAACACAAAACTACATTATTTCTCCATGAACAAAAATAATGTACAAGGAGTCTTCAATAAAAGAAATCAAAAATAGATCGCAACTCAACACTCGAGCCCAACAATATTGCAATTGTCCATGATTATGTCTTCTTGAACAAAAATAATGCCCATGTACTATACTAAATATTATAAATAAATAACACCCCAATAGTCGAGCCTGACATTTCTAATGTTGAGCCATATAAATCAACTATCAAGCCCCACAATTGAAGTTCTCTCCCGACTGTTACATTTAGGGGAGAAGACGCTTCACTCCAAGCTGCAAGTATATTTAGTCCTGGAGCAGTGATATCTTGCTGCACAATGACAGATAAAAAAACTGAACTAAACAAGCTAGACCGTTACTCATAATTAAACTTATATTCATTAATTTGGACTGTTATTATTACCTTAATAATGTTAGGTTCGATGAAATTGGGACC
>CAIGRB010122930.1:22454-55382 GCA_903798255.1 Fraxinus quadrangulata | reverse complement strand
AACACTATGACAATAATAGTCTTGTATTTAAAAAACAGCATGATGATGTCAAAGTTTATAAATATTAAGTTTCTAATTGTTAAGGAAAGAATTCAGTGTGGTTAGATTTCTATAAAGTATATTATGACAAACTTCATAATCATGGATCAATTTACTAAATGGCTACTACCCCGATCTTTTATGAACATAACACTCACATGAGTATTGTATCTTTTGATGATATACCAATTTAATGGAAGTTTATATTCGAATATTGTCTATTTTATACACATGTTTTTATCCATAGATATTCGATTTATTTCAGAAATAAAGTATTCAATTCAGTTCCATTCTAATTAAAGTTTTTGGTTTGATCTTATTAAAGAATAAGGTAGAACCAGTTGAAAATAGGCATATTTGGATCATATTACATGTAATCTTCATACTATACATCCACACTTGATCTATGTCATTTGATTGTGTTGATATACGTGATCATTGAGGGTTTGTTATGATATACTTGTAATGAAAATCGTTTTAATACTATATTGATATAATCAATTGACGAGATTGTTTAGAAATATTTTTTGTTATGATAGCAAAAATTTTAATGTATAAAGTTATAGATATTTATAAGGTAACATATGTGGCCAAAGTGAGAGATTATTAGGTTATTAATTTGTCATGTAGGTCTACATATGTAATTAATTGTGTATAATGTTATCTTAAAGTTGAGTCCAATTAAAGTGATCTAATAAAGAATTGAATTGTTGGACTTATAACATCTAAATAAAGTATGGGCTGTATTATATGCTTAAAGGCCGGATTCAATAGAGTTGTATTTGACGATGGGTCAAATACATATGAAAATTATAAATAGGGTTATGGTCCCCAATTTATATGTGATTTTCATTTTTTGTGTCATTCCATAAATAGATGAATACAAGAGAAAATATATTGAGGAGGAAGATTAAAAATTCACGATCAAGGATCAAGAATTACAGTCAAGAATCAAGAAGAATTATTGGAGCAACTAAATTGAAGAACAAAACAATCAAGATTATGGAGTAAGAAGTCAGAATCAAGATCAAGAACCAAAAAAATCAATAATCAAAATTCAAGATCCGAAATAAAGAATCATTCCCAAAAAAAATTAAGATATGTTCCGCATTATTAATTTTTTTGATGATTTGACACGGATGATTTTGGTAATAAAGTAATTAGGTTTTCTAGTTTTATACAGTTTAAAGTTTCGTAAAGTTTTAATAGGTTCTACAAGTCGGACTTTTTTTTTTTTTTTCTCATTTTCTTGTTGCATTTTTATCCTTACCCCTCAATTATTTAATACACGTTGTCTTGATGGTGTTTCTATCCAAATATTTTGTTTGTATGCTTTAAAATGAGGAAAAAATGTTTTGTCAAACTTTTGTATTCATTATTTTTTCTTACTTAAAAATATTTTGTTTGCATGTCTTTTTATGTCTCATAACGATTTTTTGTACAGAAATCATTATTAAGGATAAAATATACTAATTAATGGAAGCCTGAAGATCAAAATTTTTACGTAAATAAGTTGAGGATGTAAGCTAAGTACATGTTGAGAACTTTTATTGAAATAAATATATGGTGCAACAAACAAAATTTGTAGTATAAATATAATTTATCATAAGAAATTTCACATCACATAATATATTTATATCATTTTATAATTTAACGATAGAATTAGAGAAAATTACAAAATGACGTCAGGAATTAAGAAGAGTGTCCTCGAGTTTAATAAATTTCTTAATTTTTGTGATTTTCATGAATTTAAATAAAGAATTGCTCATGATTCATAAGATTTTTATAGATTCTAATGAATATCTTAGTATTACAATAAAATGATAATTTTTTAATAGATCGACCAAACAAAAGAAAAATTCGGATTTTGCAATTGAAAAATAAAATTCATAATCTTGTTGTTTATTTTCTTTCTTAGCTGCTCAGAATAAAAATTGTATTCCAAGTTTCAATAACATTTCGGAACGACAATTGACGATAAAATATTTTATTACTATTTATTTATGTATAGTTTATGTCTTGCTTAATTTAATTTCTGTCAATTTTATAATAATTTGACTTTATATTTGTGGGATCGAAGTCAATTGAAACATGAGATATCATACTTGAAATTAAAATGCCAATTAAATGAAAGGGAAAAATACATAGCAACCTTTCAAACTTGACAAACTTGTGAAATTCTTTAAAAAAATCAGGATGTACTAATTAAATAGGTAATACAATAGGCTAAAGTTACAATAATATATAATTTATAGCCACAATTACGTACAAGCAAGTAACAAATAACAAACATGACAATTACAAAAATATAAAATGTGGGTTACAATTGCTAATTTAGTTATAAATCGTACATTTTTGTAGGTTACAACTTATTTATCGTTCACAAATTATCAAATTAATTGGTCACAACTTATTTATCGATTATAATGAACAAATTAATTAGTCATAATTTATTCCTTGATCACAAATTATCCGAACAACGGAATGGTCACAAATTACCCTTCAGCTTTCCCACACCACCCCGTTCAACATTGTTGGCATCACCTAAAATGATGTCGCCACCTCAGATGCATAACACACCACCGCTACCTTCATTGTGCCACCACCACGACCTCCACTTCCAACGAGCAACAACCACTACCACCTACACATCGTCCCCACCACCATCAACCGCAAATCTTTACAACACACCACACCACACCACACCACCACCGCAAATTCACACCACCAAAGATACAAAATCATCCCACTAGCACCACCACTCGTACATCCATCGCACCACTGTTACAATCAAACCACCATTACCAACCTTCGGCCAAATTAGGTGTTGGCGATACCACCCTAGAGTTTTTAGACATTCTGAGATCAATGACATTGGTGCATTTGCCTGAATTGAATCGAAGATGGACGGATTGGAGACCTCGATATACGTGCCCAATAGTTTGCACACAAAATTGAGGCTACTACCATGAATTAGGAAATGAGTTGGCCATCGTCTACGGTATAGAGTGATGAATTGAGGACAATGGCACCGACTTCGAGTCTAAAAGCGCGCCGACATGTGTTATGTTGGCAAAGAATGAAATCTTATAGAGTTGGGAGACGATTTAGGTTGTGAAGATTGGGATGAGGGTGGGTTAAGGTGAGGGGATTGGTCTATTAAATACACCTGAATTTTTTAAAAGCATTATTGATACCTGATTTTTGATTAAAAAAATTATATACCTAATTTTTGAACTTAAAATTTAAAAGGTAAGATACTTGGTAATTTTCCCTAAATAAAATCCTTTTAAAATCCAAGTGTTAATTGAAACAAAACACCTACTTATGTACGGAGTTAATCCTAGTTGAGGACCTCTATGTATGTGTATATATATTTGCGTGAAGAGAGAGAGAGAGAGAGAGAGAGAGAGAGCTTCAAAAAAAAAAAAAAATGTCATCTTGGTTTCCCTCAATTTTCAATGATAATCCTTTACTCCAACCCTCTTCCCCCACAACTCCCTCCGCCGGCGTTAAGGAAGACCTTTCCACCCTCTTCCGCGGCGTCTCTGCCTTTCTTGCGCCTCCGCCGGCCCCCGACTCGGACATGATTTCGGGAGTCAAGAATGACTTGGAGGAAATACCTCTTGCGCCACTGCCGCCCAACTCGGATATGATTTCCGGAATAAAGAATGACTTGGCGGAAATTCAGGGTACCTTGAAATCGGGACTCTCTTTACTCTCCTCGAAATTCACTTCCAATTTGTTGCAGTTTCCGAGAGAAACGAAGGATTGTAATAATGATGATGATTTGGATGAGGATGGTGCAGTGGGAGTCACCGAGGAAGTTGTGGATTTTGTTAGAAAAATTTCATCGAGGCCTGCGCTTTGGACTGATTTTCCTATCTCTCTTCCTGATGGTAATTAATTAAACTTCAATCTTAATGTTTTCTTGCAGTAAATTTTGTTGATACTCTTAGATGATATTCACTTTTACGTGCTTTAATTATGAGATAGTTTGTAAATATTTTAGTTATTTGATTGAGTGATGATCAAAGTGTTATTGTACTTTGGATGATCTTACCTATTTTACAAACAATGATGGTTTCAGAATTATTATCGTGAATAAGAGAATGCTAATGCGATGGATGTGTGCACAGAGTTGTTTCTTGATCCATCAGGGCAAATACTATTTGTGGGTATTATTTTGGACAAGTATGTGTCGAAATACTTGTCTATAGTATATGGCAGGGCTATCTAGTCAATGCTGGATTTTGTAGTTGAAAAGTGGGGAAACATATTAGATTAGAAGGGTCTGAATATATGTAGATTTAGGGTCTTGAGGATGTTGTGGGAGAAGGCATTAAGATGTTGTTAAGGGACTAATGAATAGTAGATGAGAACAGTAGTTCTTTGGAAATTGGGCTATTAGGATTATTTTGTTGTTGTGAAGTTTTGGGTTATACAAATCGCCTTTAAATTTTCAATATCAAGAGTTTGTCCACAAAAAGCATCTGTATGCCACATAAAGAAACTGACAATGGATTGGACACAAAAGAGATTGATTCCAAAACTATTTACACGCAAAAAGAGAAGGACTAATGAATAGTAGCTGAGAAAACTAGTTATTGGGAAATCGAGCTATTAAGATGATTTTGTTGTTAAGTTTCAGGGTATACAAATTGTCTAAACATGATAAAATTTCAATATCCAAGAGTCTGTCCACAAAAAGCATTAGATATGCTCTACGCCACATGAAGAAACTGACAATGTATTAGCCACAAAAGAGATTGAACCCAAAACCATCTATGCCAAGAAAGAGATGAATCCTAAAACAATCCATCTATGGATTTGATTGAAATCTGAAAGAACCGTATAAATAGCCCTCCCTTTCTCCCAATCAATCGTTTGCCTGTAAATGAAGGAGGGTTTATGTGTTTTGTGAAAGAAAATCATGTTTTTAGCAAACATGATTTTAATAGAATTCTTTTGATACTTTTGCTTAACTGGCACAATGATCGGATTGGAGAACATATGTGAACATTCCATTACCTGTTGATGTCCATGTGGGATTCCAACGTGTTAGGTTTACTCACTGTAGCAGGCAGAGTGATAAATTATGCAATTAAATTTAAGTTGAGTGACCGAATTGAGAATTTGCTGAAAGTTGAGTGTTCAAAAGTGAAATGTACCACCCAAGTAAAAATCGACAAATTTAGTAAAATGGCAAGTGATATTTATATTATTGAACCAGGTTCCATTTAGATATTAGTGAAGGAAATAATGCATCTCATAAGATTTATTTACTTTGCAGTTCTCATTAAATTAATGGTGATCTCACATACACAAGCCAAACGGTACAAAACAAGCTACACATGAAAAGATATTTCATGGGTAAAACTGGACCTGTAATCAGTAGGAAAATGAAAAAGTTACACATGGTAGAAATTGCAGTGGAAGCAGATGACAGACATCTAGAAACTCCCCCTTTTACTGTACCAGTTTAAATAAACTTGAATGTACTTGCAATGATAGTGATCTTAATTTCCTTGTTCACGTAACTGCACTTTTTAGAAGGCTGAACCTCTGCAAAATCTAAATGTCATTTTTGTGATATTATAGCTTATGCGTTAATGTAGAATGGCTCTTTGCAAATAATTCAGCAGTATCAGTATGAAGTATTGTTACCCTGTAATTTGAAGTAATTTATTTATCATCAGGATGATGGATATTCATTTCTGTGTGAGTTGGTGCTGAGCTTTAAAATATTTTGTTGTAGATGTTGATATGTCTGACTACCAGAGAGAACATGCTGCAGAAATTGAGCATTTGGTACCAAATCTCGGGAATCTAAGGCAGAAAATTAGCAGTCAAATAAGCCATGGGAAATTTTGGATGATCTATTTTATTTTATTGTTTCCCAGGTTGAATGAAGAGGATTTAAAGCTTCTTTCAACTCCAGAGGCAAGATTCTATCCCTCATAAACATTATTTTTATTTGCCTTTCCTTTCATGTTGAAGCTTTTAGAACCTTCAATGGAGCAAAGATTTACTGGTTTAATATTAATAATCGGTCTGAATACAAGCTCCACACTTCTTATCACTAATATCAAGTTCTCAAAAGAAGCTAAGTGTATGATATACACAAAGTAGATACTTTTATATTTGCCTAGAAATTTTTATCATCTGGTGGTAATTCCTCTTAAGATGCTCTCTTTGAAATACTTCTTTTTATGAATTGTCCAGTACTCATCGTTTTTTAGTTTGATACCTCCACTGGTATAACTAGAAAAACTTCTTTTTTT
The DNA here is from genome assembly GCA_903798255.1 of Fraxinus quadrangulata. Classification (NCBI taxonomy): domain Eukaryota; kingdom Viridiplantae; phylum Streptophyta; class Magnoliopsida; order Lamiales; family Oleaceae; genus Fraxinus; species Fraxinus quadrangulata. The sequence continues at coordinate 49,059 of CAIGRB010122930.1, read as the reverse complement.
CCTGGCCAGGTGAACAAAGTCATGAAATATTTCGATTTATCTGTTTTTTCTATAAAATCAAATGAGTATACCTGAACCAATACATGATTTTCTTTTAGTCTTTCTGGGATCGGGTCTTATACTAGGAAGTCTAGGAGTAGTCTTGCTGTCCAATCCAATTTATTCTGCCCCTTTTCATTCAAACTTCCGTTTGTATTTTCCTTAGACGTGCACCAAGAAAGGGAGATCCTGGTTCTGTGCAGATATTGAGGAACCAATGATTACCTAGACCATGTGACTTCAAACTCGTCAACAATATATAGAACTTGAAAGTGTAAAAACTTGGAACTCCTCAACATTATGTTGAACTTGATATATGAAGGCTCTGAAGTTTATCCCAAGTAGAAGTTACATCTTTTTTTTTTTTTTTTTCAGTTTCTACAGTTCAATGTCATCCTACTTTCTTCTATCATAGTTTACGGAAATTTCCAACTTTATACGATGCTTTCCTGCTTCTGTCTAGCCCTTTCTTCTTTACATATTCTCCTCAGTCCTCATCACTGTCCTTGATTTGTCTAATCTAGATATTTAACAGCAAAGTCTTAGCCTTTCCTTTTTTGGTCTCCTCTGTTCCTTTCCTAAATAGCTAGTTACTGGAAACCCACAATGAGGAATCGCTACAACAGCAGAGGATTCAAGATCCTCCCATAACACCACATTCCCTGTTGATCTCCTCTGTACCGTCCCAAGCGGTTACTGGACCTGAAGCTTTCCCTGAATAATTATATTTCATCTCTTTTGTTCATCACGTGATGACCTACTATCCTGTGTCAAGAGGGAAATTGATTAGATCATTAAATAATTAAATTGAATCTCTGCTGAAGGTTTAGGCAATCTATGGGGAAATGAATGGGGCTACTTCTGATTCCACTTTTAAGTATAAAATCAGCCAATACCCCTCCCTTGCATTGGGTTTGCTCCTCTCTCACTGCACCTAAAGAGTGGCAAAACGATCTCTGAGCTGGGAATTAGCGGCTGTTTAAAAGTTAAATACCCTTTTCTTTTTCTTGCATTTACTTTGTAATACATTAGGTATTGGCATTAGAAGAAGAGGGGTTTGTCTCTAGGGGAGGTTCATACTAAGAAGTGTGAGTTAACTAAGAGTACTTTTATGAATTGGATATCTTTCTTCAATCTTTATACTTTTGTAAGGAAGCCTTACCTTTGAAATGTTATAAATGAAAAATTCTTTGACCGTTACAGAAATATTGCTCTGATGGTTTTAACCTATTGACTTTCATCTTCTTGTTTGTTATTTTCATCAGTATAAATGGAAAATATATAGTTGGAAGGCTGCACAATCCAATATTGAGTTATTTTGAGAACAAATGAGTTGAGACTGCCTGTGGTGTTGTTAGTTATCGTAAAATGCCACATGCACATTTTTTAGTCACTTTTGTCAAGGGAACTGATTTTTTTTTCTTGGTTTATTTCATTTTACTTTCCACCAGGCAGTTAACTAATATTTCATTTGTTCTAGAAGGAGTCAACCAATATTTCATTTGTTCTAGAAGGACGAAATGAGAAGGATGTAACGGTTTGTACGACTTGTTAAAGCATTTAGTTTAGGTCAAGGGAATAAACTGAATATTTATAAATCTTTCTATTTTACATCTTTGTACTAGAAATATTGAGTATTAAATAATTAGATTTCTGTGACAATTTACCAGTCTTATTTTTGTTGATCAATAGTATTCCCATTCAACAAGTTTATTTATCCAGAGTCTGTTGTAAAATGAGAAGTCACTTCTCTTTTTTTCAGTTGAGGTTTGATTTTTGTAGGGTGTTGAAATGAGTGAGAGTCTTTTCCAGAAGTTGCAAAACAAGAGCAATACAAATGAAGAATCAATCGAGAATTCAAAGATGGTTGATTCTTCCAATGAGGATGGCGTCAAAAAAGGAGAGGAAAGCACAACCCAGCAAAACATGTCGAATGAGACTCTAAACGCGACAGAAGAGACAAAAGTTGTTAGCGATATAGATTCAGATCATAGATCTCCAAAGAAATCTGATAACGAGGATGGCTTTTCGTTTAGTGAATTGGAGGATGATGACAATGATCTATCGGGATTTAAAAAATCACAGTTCAAGAAAGTTCCATCGACAAGTGATGGCAAAGAATGGGTAGAACTTAATGAAAATTCCGGAGCTCAAGATTATCAAAGGAAGGTAAGCATCAGAGATAAAGGGTCAGAATCTGAAGAATCAAATGATTGGTTCACTGTCGACAAATTTGATATAGACAATTCGACAGTAGTTTGAACCTTTGATATTTGTAAATTCTTTTTCTATTTTTTCTTCTATCTTCCTTGTGAGTATTCTGTGATCTGATTTTTTTCTGTTTGATTTTACTATTTTGCATATATGACTGCAACACTTTCAAAAAAAAACTTAATTTGATGGGGTGAATTACTGTCATATTTATCACAATTTGCATTGTCAATGTTTGATCTTAAAATCAAATACCAAGCATGTATTAGAACCAAAATTGGTACCAATAATCTGCTGCTGTATTATTTGTACTTCTCTGATGGATGAGTTTTTCAGTTTGAAAGTAAGAAGATAAGGTTTGTAGTTTTAGAACGACATATGATTGTGTTGTATTTAATTTTTCTTTAACATCTGTCCTACTTGAAACTATTTGATGGAGAATTCGTAAACCATCATAGTATGTTTGGTAACGTAGACTGAATAATACTAAAAAATTAGTTAAAATACATAGCAGATAATATTGTTTTTCGTTTGATAATTGATTGCATGAATTTGTGTAAGTGACATTAAACTAATTTTGATTGCATATTATCCAAATTATTTTTGTAATGAAAATGTACTCAACTCGATCAATATTGAGGGACGACATCTAGAGGATTGAATGGAATTCAAATCACAAGGGTTTCATGACCTCAAAGTCAAAGTAATGGACTAATATTACAAGCGTTTTACTCGTGGAAGCATCCACTAATTCGATCACATCACAAAACAAGGGTGAAATGAACCCATCGGGCACATATTGCGACTCTTAAATAAACAATTTACATATAAGAAAAAAGGATAAATTGAAGAAACAACTTCCTACAAATAAGTTTCATGCCAACACAAAAAAGCTTCTCTTGGAATCAGTTTCTTTTCCGTCCTTTATATTCTTGTTCGCCTTTCATTATAATCTCTTTCTCATTTATAGGTTAAAGTCAAATTTTAAATTTTAACGATATATTTTGCAGGAATCACAACTATTTCACTTCTCATTTTTATCACATTATAATTTTAGAAGCAACATGATTCCATAGTAACAATTCGTCCAATGATATCAACTTGAAGCAATTTCATCTGTAGTCCGCATCTCCTGCACATTTAAATAGCATGTACACATTGCCATTACAACAGACAGGCTACTTAAATCTTGTCTGTTTAAGGCTTCTACCCTCGAAAATTACCACGATGTTTGGCCGCAAATGAACCTGATAGTGGCTGCAAAGCTGGATTATAAGTAAACCCTGTTGAACGTCTTGGACTATTTTGGAAAGGAATTGGTGGCAAGGGAAACAGAGTTTTTAGTTTGTACCACTAACCCATCTGAAACGTAACTCCTTTGGGTCGAAGCATCATCCCAACCGAAGCTAGAGGAATTTCACAGGCAGTTCTCAAGTCAAATTCAGGAAGATCGTCATCATCTCCAACTGAAGGAATAACAGCTTTACAGAGTTCTGAACTTGTTTTCGATTGCTCCATTTTGTAAAGGTATAGATTTGCAAATTTAATGCAGTATTAATTAGCACTCGCCTCCTTCACGCCCTTGAGTCCTTTATCAGCAGATCCCTTCTTGCAACACAGGGAAGTCACCTGAATCAATTGCATTATGAACTTCACATCTTAGGATAACCTCTCCAAAAAAGCAAAGCACCAAATGGTTTATTCGAAAATAAGAAGATATGGCCTACATAGTAAAATCATCGTACTTCTATCAGCCAAGAATTTCAAATTTTCAACAGCGCTGATTGGCCAAGCTTAAGGAGAAAACATGTTCAGAAGCAGCCAATTTTCCAAGATTTGTCATAAGGTGAAAATGATAAAGATTGAATTCAGAATACTACAACATGATCAACATTTTACCTTTTCATTAATCTAACCTAAAGTTGGCACCATAAGTGTCAGCCTACGGCTACGATAACCAAACAAGATCAAGAAAATGATTAAAAGTTAAATTCAATACTCACGAGCCCAAAGTCAAATCGACATGATTTCATGAAATTGACTAACTTGGTCACTTACAAGTTTGAAAGGGAAGAAGCTTTTTGAATTCGTTTATACGACACACAAGAATGACTGTCACATATCAATTAGAGGTAGAATATTTGTTATGTACACAAAGTTATGCTTATGACTAATTTACAATAGTCAATGATAATCTTTGGTAGTGGCTTAAGGCCAACTTATTGTCTCAATTAAAGTACCAATTACATGTCATCAGTACTCTCCTCCACGCCCGAGACTATATATTAGGTTTTTGATGTAATTAGCAAGTTTGTGAACAAAAGGGACTAGATTTAATATGTTGCAAAAGTTAAGGAATAAGTTGCAATTGTTAGAAATTGAGTTGTATTAGGTCTACGGTTCGAGAATGGAAAAGAAGGAAAAATGGCGCTGCAATTTTGCTAGACTGTCGTCATGACTTGGTTCGAACGGTAGAAACAAAAACATTGTTGCTAGCTTGTCACCAGGACTTCGCTTGAGTGACACACCGTCGCTCGCCTGTCGCCCAACTTTCGCTCGAGCGACAGGTTATCCGAAAAATCTTAATTCGCATTTTAAAGATTTTTTATCCGGTCCATTCATTCCTTAACCTACAGTATAAATACCAAAACGCCTCTGAACGTTTTTTTAAGGTTGAACATTGAGAAAACACATACTCTCCATATCCTCTTCATCAAATAAGCTTTCAACTTTCATGTTGTGATTTGTTCTTGACGGTAAAAACATCAAATACATAATCCAAATACCAAATTGCTACTTCCTACACATCTATCAGAGTGCTAAAGATCAAGGAAATGTGACTTGAGTTCCATTTGTTGGAGAACGTGGATTTTTTCTTCGATCCACAAGAGATATACAAATTCATAAATTCGGGAGTTGGTATAGAAACGCGCAATCCAAGGGAGTTTTGAAAACTGCAGCTGGGAGTGGGTGCAAGAGCACAACATCCAGGAGAGCTGTGGGAATTACAGTCAGGAGGTCAGAAATTACTAGTGGTAGTCGAGTTTGGCGAACTATAAGTTCTAATTCGTTTATAGTGGATTGTTGACTGCAAAGTGTCCGGAGTTTTTACCCAATTGAGGTTTCTCCATGATCATTCCTTGTTTTTGTTTATTGCTTTCATATAACTGCAGTATTTCAACATAGAAAAAATTGGACTGTTTGATTAACCATCTAAAGATAATTAATAGTGACTTATTGCTAATTAATTATTAAGTTTTAATTCCGCATAATTACATATTCAACCCCTCACTCCCTCCCCCCTCTAAGTGTAGTTTTGATCGAACCTTGTTATTTCGCTATATATTAACGATTTCAGTGGAGCTATCCACTTGGTCACCATCACTCATAAAGTAGTCCTTCAATGAAGATGATCGAGTACGAGGATGGCATTGAGTTAGAGAATTTATAGTGCCCTTGTTGACATACAAAAATAAGGCTCAATTAAATGGTCCAAGGAATGGAGCCCAGTTAAGAAATTCGAAGCATAGGCCCAAATGAGACCATGTAAAATATAGCGGAGGCCCATCATCGTCCAAGCCTGTAGGACGCTTAGGATCTGAGCGAATCTAGTGTCTTATTGTCGTTCAGAGCGACGGTCTCCATCCTCGCCCAAGCCTTCGAGATTCCCAAGATCTGAGCGAATGTAGCGTCTTATTGTTATTTAAACCGGCAGTTATTGAAACCGTTGGCGAGCAATCTTATCACATTTCACGATTCAAAAATCTCGATTGTAAGCAGTTAAAAGAGGGGAACAATGGCAGCAGTTACAAACGGTGGTTCCTTGACACGTCAGCTTTATGAAGAAAGTGGGTTGTTATATGACGATGAGCAGTTTTTAAACGGTTTTATAAGGAAAACTATCAAAGAAGTATAAAAGAAGAAGAATACATAGAAGAAAAAGATCTCGATTCAATCACTCTCAAACAGAGAATTATGTAATTTCATTTCTTTTAATTCTTCCTGTCAACTTTCAAATTACTTTGTGTGCTTGTACCCCTTGGAGGCGTTTTGCTTCTTACAAATTGTAATTTTCATAAATAAAGCACCACTCATTAGGACTTTTTTTCGAGAGGTTTGTTCCTTACACAATCGTCTGAACCTTTTTTTTAATTGTTAGCAATTTTCACGCAAAACAGCCATATTCCTCATGGTTGAGTGGGAATTTTCTCTGTGGTGAACCTTGTTTTGGAGGGGTACCACTTGACAATTTTGGCTAGAACACTTAGACACCACTTAAGTTCCTAGAAGTTGTTAAAGCTGGTATTCTGATCAAAGCTAGTGATCTTGTACAAGTCATTTCGAGTGGCATTAGAGTTGTTCCTGGAATACTGTGGATGCGAGAAGCCTACAAATGTATAATGATTGCCAGAGAGGCTATCGACTCTGGAAATGTAGTAGTGAGGATGCTATAAATTTGATTAATTCACTCTTCCCAAATCCCAAACCTGCTTAATTTAGCAGTTGGGGAAGCTAAAGAGTAGGATGTCGCATAAGTCTTCCTTCCCAAACCCGAACTTGATTAGACCTCAACGAGAACCATATAGGAGTATGGGGTTTTAATCATATCTCCAAAGAATAATGCATGTATGCCAGAAAATGTATGACAGAGAGAATGACATAATGTGTTGTCATAACGTGATTTGATGAAAAAATGACTATTTAAATAATCCAATGATAAATTGTCATGTGGCATTATGTTAAAGATTTTGTCAACCATTATGTTTGTGTAGCATAATTGATATCCAAAACCCTATAAATTTATTTTATCTGGCAGCTGAATTGCTTATGATTCTTTCAAAAAATATTGCAACATATATTCATATCAATTTCTATATAGAAGAAATATTAAACATATTCATTAAAAATAACTTAACAAAAGCTTCTGCGTTTAGTTTTTGTCTAAGACATTATGTCACAAGAGCAAGAAAAAATAAGTTACCATATTTCCACGAAGTGGCATACCAGCTACATTGTTTTAAGAAGTTGTCTGAGACTTTACACCTTGAGTCGTACCTCACTTGAGGCTCTCATTAAACGCCTCAAAGATTAAGCTTTGAGTGCCATTTGTGAGAGGATAGGCTTTGAGGCTTATGCCTCACTTCACACAGCTGAAACAGTAAACACCTCATTCATTTTACACATGGATTAGCTACTTACAATTTTTATTCATGTCGAGAAATCTACCAAAACTAGTACATGCTAAGAATTCATTTAATTAGAATATTGTGTTCCATTTTGGTATCTGATAATAAAAAAAAACATAATTAGTCTAGCAATTCAAACTGTCCTCTTTTTACACAGATATTATTGATATCGAATTATTGAATGTCTAGCAATTCGAACTGTCACTTCTAAAGTTTAAGAATCATTATTCAGTTTAGTAAAGTCTACATAACTAGGAGAGAAGGCAGAAAAATTGTCTTCAAGACATCTTATCAATTCTTTTGCTTCCAGTTTTTTTTTCTCTAAAGGAACCTCAACTCCGACTGTGATTGCAATATCATTTTTTGTCTACATCAGTATCACATAATGTTATGCGAATTTAGGAATGTTAACGTCTACTACCTTCATATTCTACAAGATCATGTTTTTCCATTACAGGGGAAAGAATCTGTAAATTGATAGTGTTAGGTTTTTAGCGTTGGCGATTCTGCAGACAAAATGACTTATTTGTAATGTATTGTAAAAGTCAAGGACCTAAGATGCAAATTTTGTAAATTGGGTTATGAGGTTTAGGGTCCATTGCTTGGACACTGCTCGAGCAACCAAAACAGAATGGATGTTGCTCGCTTGTCGCCCGACCCGTCTCTCGCTATTGTTGAGGTTTCGCTCGAGCAATAGGTTGTTTCGAAAAACCCTAATTCATGATTTTAAACGGATTTTTTCGACCCATTCAACCTAATTTCCCCTCCTATAAATAACCAAGCCATTGGACGAATTTTGTATGATTGTTCATTATATTACTTCTTTTCCTATCATCTTTTGAAGATCCAAGATTTTCTTACATTGATTCTATCCTTTTGATTCTTGAGATCATACAACCACCGGTTAGGAAAAACATCAGTTCCTTAAACCAAATGACCACTTATTTTTTATTGGTCATAAAAATGTACTTTCTCAGTTAGACTTCAGAAAATTCTAAAGATTGAGAGAGGTTGGACTACAAGCCCAGGAAAAAGAACAAGAATAGGTGATTCCTGGGTATCCACTTGGAAGGGACGTATGTAGAAGAACGTAAGACTGCTATAGTAAATCTTGGTAGAAGATTGTGTGTCTGTAAGTACAGCAGAACTTGGAAGCTACATGAGGTAGATCGGGAGATCTAACAGGTTGGCTAGACAGTATCTACGATAACAGGTCCCAAGGTTGGAATGAGCAGTAGATCTTGGAGTTGCAGGGTTTACAACAGCTAGTGGAACTAGTTTAGAATCGAATTGTAACCCACATTGTCTATAGTAGAGGTAACTAGCTTGATCCCGGAGTTTTTCCCAGTTGGGTTTCTCCGTCATCATATCGGTGTTCATTGTTTATTACTTTTTATATTACAACTGCGGTATTCTAACTTAGGACTAAAATTATATTGTATGTTTAATCATCTAAAAACTAATTAACAGTGACTTGTTGCTTTAATTAACATTATTCCACACGTTAGATCGAACTACGCGTTTTTCAATTGGTATCAAAGCCTAATTTCATGTCCTGACCTTACTGTCTAGATGAGTACTTCGTTGTCTGTCCCACGCATATGTTTTATTTTATTATGTTTGCCATTTTATTTTTTGTGCTTGGTGCATTCATACTTTAAAATAAGAACAAATAAAAAATGATGGAAATTTCTTACAACATATATGTCATTCTTAAACTTGTATGTTATGATTATGTATGGATATAATTGATAAGTTGTAACATAGTTTCCATTACTTGCTTAGGTTACTGTGGAGTACTTAGTATATGTGTTTTCATGTACCATCAACACTGTACACACTATGATATTGTTAATGGGACTTAACTGCGTATGTGAGATTTGGGATGACAGTCACATGTTAGTAAGCTGACTTTGAATATGAATTGACCGTATTTATTAGATCTAAGTTCAAGGTTATCCCCAGTAATAAAAAACTCAATATCTTATTTTTTTTTCGGAGCCTATTTGACTCGAGCGATTAAGCCTCCGGGATTTCTCATAACCTGGTGCCTATGGTCAACTGACTTGGGTTAACCGGTCTAAAGCTCGCTACATGGCTCATTTTAGTCGCTTAATGGAGAGGAGCCTGCACTTAAGATTTGAAAAATAATTATGAACTTCAATGTTCCGAAAAATAAATGTAATAAGCCAGGGGGAGAAAAGAAAAATTCAATTTACAATGAGTTTTTATTTAAAGGCACTAATGCGCTATAAATGGTTTGACTTTCATAAATAGAGGAATACACTTATTGACAGTGATGTTTAGCATATCATTTCTCACAAAATTTAAGGTTTGGAGTCATATTTACAATGATTAGTGACACTTTACACACATGGGTCACTTATATAATTTACTTCATGTTAACTTGAACTGAATATGTGGGAATGTTTACTGTACATTGATTATACTTATGCGTGCTAATGACTGCATTTTTAAGTGATTATATGTTTAAGTTTTTTTTTATCTATTTGTCATTTGTGACAAAAAGGGGGAGAAAATATACAAGGGGAGAGCATTGAATGAAAACATATTTGCATTTTATGTCTAGGGGTCGTTGGGGAGAGATATAGATACATTTTGCCTACTGGATATAAACATTAAGAGTTCGCAGTGAGGGGGATAATGTGTATTGTATCTGCATTGCATATCATACGCATAACTGTTTGAGTTTTTGATATTTTGTGACGTCAATATTTCGGTTAGTGTTTTGATTGACATTAATGTTACATCTCAAACTAGCATGCTTATTTGTGTTCATGAGTTTTTGATTTCCTATATCATGTGCTTTTATACTGAGTATTGAGTTGTGAATTTCAAGAAACAAGTTTAACAAGAAATGTAAAAGTCATCAGTTTGATGAAGTTTGGGTAGTTTAGATTTTACTTTTAGTTTTTCCTTGACTTATTGTATAGTTTTGTCACAGAATACTAAATGAGGAGTTTGTTAGGTTTTTAGTGTTGGCGATTCTGTAGACAAAAGGACTGATTTGTAATGTGTTGTAAAAGTCAAGGACCTAGTGTACAATTTGTATAAATTGGGTTATGAGATCTAGGATTCAAACATGAAAAGAAGAGAAACACGGTGCTGCATTATCACTGGCCTATCGCTTGGACACTGCTCGAGCGACTAAAATAGAATGGTTGTCGCTCGCTTGTTGCCCGACTCTCGCTCGAGCGAGAGGCCGTCGTTTGTTTGTCGTCGAGGTTTCGCTCAAACAACATGTTGTTTCGAAAAACCCTAATTCATGATTTTAAACAGATATTTCTGGCCCATTCAAGCTAATTCCCCACTCCTATAAATATCCAAGCCATTGGATGAATTTTGTGTGGTTGTTCATTATATTACTTCTTCCTATCATATCCTTTGAAGATCCAAGATTTTCTTACATTGATTCTATCTTTTTGATTCTTGAGATCATACAACCACCGGTTGGGAAAAACATCAGTTCCTTGAACCAAAACACCACCTACTTCTTATTGGTCATAAGACGGTATTTTCTCAGTCAGATTTCAGAAGTTTCTGAAGATTGAGAGAGGTTGGGCTACAAGCACAGGAAAAAGAACAGGAATATGTGATTTTTGGGTATCCACTTAAAAGAGACATGCAGAAGAACGTGAGACTGCTACATCAAATCTTGGTAGAAGATTGTGTGTCTGTAAGTACAACAGAACTTGAAAACTACAGGAGGTAGATCGGGAGATTTAGTCGGTTGGCTAGATAGTATCTACGGTAGCATGTCACAAGTCTAGAATGAGCAGCAGATCTTGAAGCTGCAGGGTTTACAACAGCTAGTGGAACTAGTTTGGAATTGAACTATAACCCACATTATCTATAGTAGAGGTAACTGGCTTGGTCCCAGAGTTTTTCCCAGTTGGGTTTCTCTGTCATCATATCGATGTTCATTGTTTATTGTTTTTCATATTACAACTGCGGTATTCTAACTTAGGACTAAAATTGGATTGTATTTTTAATTAGCATTATTCCACACGTAAAGTCGAACTACGCATTTTTCAATTGGTATCAGGGCCTAATTTCGTGTCCTGACCTTACTGTCTAGATGAGTATTTCGTTGTCTGTCCCACGCATATGTTTTATTTTATTATGTTTGCCATTTTATTTTTTGTGCTTGATGCATTCATGCTTTAAAATAAAAACAAATAAAAAATGATGGAAATTTCTTACAGCATATATTTCATTCTTAAATTTGTATGTTATGATCATGTATGGATATAATTGATAATCTGTAACATAGTTTTCATTACTTGCTTAGGTTACTGTGGAGTACTTAGTATATGTGTCTCCATGTACCATCAGCACTGCACACACTATGATATTGTTAATGGGACTTAACTGCGTATGTGAGATTTGGGATGACAGTCACATGTTAGTAAGCCGACTTTGAACATGAATTGACCGTATTTATTAGATCTAAGTTCAAGGTTATCCTCGTTAATAAAAAGCTTAATATCTTATATTTTTCTTTTGAGCATATTTGACTCGAGCAATTAAGCTTTCAGGGTTACTCATAACCTAGCGCCTATGGTCAACTGACTTGAGTTAACCGGCCTAAAGCTCGCTACATGAGTCATTTTAGTCGCTTAATGGAGAGGAGTCTATACTTAGGATTTGAAAAATAATTATGAACTTCAACATTCCGAAAAATATATGTAATAAGTTAGGGGGAGAAAAGAAAAATTCAATATACAATGAGTTTTTATTTAAAGATGGTGAGTTAAAAAATATAAATGAGATGTTGCAGATTATGGTGTGGACTTTGATATTTGAAGAAAATAGTTGGCACTTGGCAGCATCTTACAACTGCACAGAACTGTGAAGGTGCTTTCTGTCAAATGTATTGAAGCATATTAAACTCTGGATCGATCAGTTGATAAGGTGCCATACTGTAGGTTATTTATGTATTTGAAGAACTTTTCTTATTCTCTGTCATCACCCAGTGCAATCCATCCATGTATCTGAGAACTCTTGTGGTTGCCGCACTCAATGTGGCAATGATATAGCACATATTAGACTGTTAGCTAGTGTGTATTCTTATGAGAATAGAGAATGGCGTGGAACAACCAAAAGAGGTATGTATAAAAATATTTGTCTCAATGAGGAGTCCTATAATTCCATCCATTTTTTTGGGTTTGGAAAAGTCGATTTTCAATGCTTTTGAAATATTTGTTCACCTTTATTTGAAAAATACAGAATAATCACAACCTACATATTCCGAGAAATGACTGGAGAATATATCTTGTTGACACTACCTCGACTTTATATAATTCTCGAGTTGTTCGTGTATTTTAAATTAGAAGTTCTTGTTGACCTTAGGAATTTGCATCACGGAAAATGTCATTAGATCTTTGAGTGAATGGTCCATCCTCTAAGCCTTTATATCATAAGATTGGGTAGTTTGTAGCTAATGGTAAAGAAACTGGGACATTGATCTACTATGAAGAGCTCCTTTGCATTTGATTTGGGTAGTAAATCAACTGTTGTGGGACTTAAAATAACTTAAAAGTAGAGCGAACTACATAGCAGTAAATATTACTAAATAAGAAAAATAAATTCAAATACTATTATTTTATTGTTCAATTATGTTCAATATTGCATACGAAAAATGTTATAACAAATTAACAAATGCATCGGAGACTCGTTACTTTATATTGTGTCGTATTCCAGTTATTCAAGGCTCGACTATAGAGGCGTGCTCGCATTCAAATATTTTCGTCAAAGTAGCCGAAAATGTTCTGAAATGATGAATTATTCCTGAATACAGCAGTTGTATCTGGTTCATATGAATTGAAATTGATGGAATCCATTGTGCAAATAAAATGAACCAATTTCTGTAACTTATGGATTTAGAAAGCCATTGATTTCAATAAATCCAACTTATCATAATATCAATTTTTGCTTTTTCTAAACTTAAATTTCCTACGTGGTTGGAAAAGTTGGTATGATGACAGATTGGGCGTCTACTGAACCCGAACACCTTCACTTTGACACAACAGTAAATTGTCAAAGAGTTGAGTTGAGAAATAAATTTAGAGTAGATTACATGAATCTTTTTTCGACTCTCCATTTGACACTACTCGATCTAGTGGAACATAAAAGACTAAATCCTCAGCAACCACAACTAGTCACTCTTGCACGCATTTCTCAGGCAATTGTGATCTAACATTAGTGGAAAGCAAATTGTCTCCATATAGGTTCGCTATTTAGCTTGGCCTGGTCATTTTAGAGGGTTTGTGCATTTAGGGCTGATTGCTTGCATTTGACACTAATTCTCTGCTAGTTATGAGATCCTACATCAGTGGGAGAATATAGCTTATATGTTCCCCCACAGGTTGTTACAAGTGTTACATGTGATGACAGTGGTGGCAGGGGCGGTAGTGGTGTTCTAATAATGAATGTTATAAGCTGTGGCGAGAGCTCGGAAGTCGGATGGAGGTTGAAGTAGTAAACAAAATGTAACACAATTGTTACAAGTGGTGGTGGTGGGATATTGGGTGGTGTCTACGATGGCAGCCGTGAAAATATGTGGCGAACTCTGTGTAATATAATATATGTCAATACTGCGTAACAATGTACATTAACACATGAAAACAGTCATCACATAAGTAAAAATATGTGCGGGTCACAGAATGACGTGCAACTTACTTATATATCATCTTTTTGGGTGAAATCTTCATTTACCTACTCATGATAATAACAAAAAAATGTTGCTTAATTTGATATAAATCTCGAACCAATCTGACAACACAGAGAAAAAATTCTTCGAAATATCTTCACAGTTAGGGTTCAAGATCATCTAACAGCGGAAGAGCGAACTAAATAATGGATGATTACTGTTCTTCCGATGTGAGAAAACCAAATGGTTTGAAATTTGAATGAACTTGAGAGTTGATACTACCGAGAATACTTCATTTCTTATGGAAAAAAATTAGTTTTGTCCCTTAGAATAAAAAAATTTCCATTATAAGTATATTATTCATAAAATTAATTAGGAAACAATAATTTCTTCTAATCGCAGCAAAAACAAAAGATACTAAATATTTATGAAGAAAAACTAAAATCTAATATATTTCAAAATCTTGAGAAAAAATGGCGCAATTCCTAAAATCTTCTTCTTCTTCTTCCTTTTTTTTTTTAAAAAAGATTTATGTGACCAGATATATAGGCCAAAGGCTGCCTCTTTTGACTCATATAAACTTCGGGCCCATTACTTACCCTCCTTATTTATTTTTTGATGTGTCCGTTAATCCGATATTCAATCCTAAAAGTAAATAATCAATACCGAAAAATATTGTTGTGTGATTGTTTGTCACATACTATATTTTTTCATTACGACTACCAAATATTCTCACCAGAACATTGTTCATGTTTTACAATTTCAAGCCATGTAGGGAGTTCATAGTAATCTCAACTCACCTTGAGAACAACTTAAGCTATAAGTGAAAGAAGACTTGATTGTTGTGTCAACATGATGATTTTCAAAGTGAATTTTCTAGGATAGTGAGACAAATTCTCATTACTCAAAGCACTCTTCACATTGAATCATATGTTTACAAGTGGTCACACAGAACATTTAATTCATTTGGTCATTCATGATAATGAGTATAGGCAGCTAACGGATATTCCATTTTTCTGTAAGGACGAAATGAGAAGCTCGTAGATTTCTAAAGCATTTTGTTTAGGTCAAGGGAATAAATTGAATGTTTATAAATCTTAATATTTTACATCTTTGTACTAGAAGATTAAGCACTGAATAATCAGATTTATGTGACCATTGGCCAAGTCGGCTTTTTGTAGATCAATATAAGTGACTTTCTTTATTTACTCGTAGGTCAGTAGGGTGAATTGATAAAATAGTTGTAAAATGAAAAATCACTTCTCTTTTCCAAGTATTAAAATGAGTGCACTTTTTCGAAAATTGCAAAATAAGAGCAATGCAGCTCAAGAAACATTCGAGAATGCAAATATTGTTAATTCTTCCAATGAGGATGGTGTCGAAGAATGAGGAAAGCACGACACAGGCTAACGTGTCCAACAAGACTTTAAATGCGACAAGACAAATAAAAGTTGTTAGCAATGTGGAATTTGATCATAGGCCTCCAAAAGAATCTAAAAACGAGGATGAATTTTCATTTAGGTCATGTTTGATTGGAACGAATTCCATGAAAATGTCACATCCGAAGAAAATGAATTCCACTTTGGCCGTTTGATTACAACGTGAAAATGAAAACCGAATTTCAAGTTACAATCATTTTAAGTTGTATTTTCTTTATTTTCATGGAAAATGAATTCATATGGATTTTGTGGGTTTTTATTTTCCAATTAACATAGAATTATAATTTTTTTTCACATTTGCTTATCAAATGGACCCTTAATAATATGAAGGATGATGACAATGATCTATCAGGATTTAAATAATCGAAGATCAATAAAGTTCCATTAACAAGTGATGCCAAAGTATACGTTGAATTTAATTTATTTAATGGTTGTGTTGGATTTAATTAATTTATTTTTTTAATCAAAGTCAAGGTAATGAACTAATATCAGACAATAATTAAGCTATATGTTAGGAAAGTCTTGATTGTTTGATTTCGAAGTGCATTTTATAGGATTGTCAGTAGGGTGAATTGATAAAATAGTTGTAAAATAGGGTCACTTAGAACGTTTTATTTATTTAAGTTATATTCTATTATGTTTTGACTCGTTCTTTGTGTCGATCAATATGTTTACAAGTGATCGCGTGAAAAAAATTTATTTGTTTAGATTATATTCTATTATGATTTTTCAAACCAAAACTCAATTGGAAAAGATATACAGATTAAAGAAATCGTGTTCACGATTTTTATTCTATACATAAATGAGCAGTTAGGTCCCCGTCAAACTTTGTATGACATTGAGTCGCGAACCATAAATTTTCTTAGCAATCAAGTATACGTTGAAGACTATCAATACTTATGTACTGATTTTATTATGAAATTAGAAGTCTAGAAGATATCATCGCACCTTTTTATTTATTTTTTATTTTGAACCATATAACCACCGTGCCATTAAATAAAGTTTTCTTCAATAAATTTGCCATCAACTACGCCAAATGTTTTTATACCGTTTCATTGGGCCATTCATGTGAAACCGAATTCGACCTTTAAACAATTTAAATGGATAAAATTGTTTATCATCGAATCTAATTGGGGTTCGCAGTGGTGGAGGAACTGGATCGGAAAAAAGGGTACATTCAATTCAACATTTTGTTCATTCGAGCTTGAATGTGTCATAGCTCTATATCTAAGAATTTAAACTTTCATATAAAGTGTAGGGTCAGTCCCAAAATTTTGAGTACCCGGTACGAAATCTAAAAAAAATATCCCTATTTCCTTTAGTTAATAAATACTCATTAAGAAGAGGGAAAAAAAAATAAAGCTATTATATATATTAACACTTTAATGTTCATTTTTTTTTTTACTTATCATAAAATAAAATGAAAAATCACTTCTCTTTTACTCATTAGAGGTTTAGTTTTTCATAGTATTAAAATAGTTGTTTTTTTACCGTTTCATTTGGCCATTCATGTGAAACCGAATTCGACCTTTAAACAATTTAAATGGATAAAATTGTTTATCATCGAATCTAATTGGGGTTCACGGTGGTGGAGGAACTGGATCGGAAAAAGGGTACATTCAATTCAACATTTTGTTCATTCGAGCTTGAATGTGTCATAGCTCTATATCTAAGAATTTAAACTTTCAGATAAAGTGTGAGGTCAGTCCCAAAATTTTGAGTCCCCGGTACGAAATCTAAAAAAAATATCCCTATTTCCTTTAGTTAATAAATACTCATTAAGAAGAGGGAAAAAAAAATAAAGCTATTATATATATTAACACTTTAATGTTCTTTTTTTTTTTTACTTATCATAAAAAAATACAAATAAAACACTGAATTTGAGGAGTAAAAACGCCCTTATAAATTTTGTGGCCTTTCGCACGGTCTCAAGGCATTTAAGAAGAAAAGTCTGTGAAATTTGTCGAATTAATTAATCAATGCATTGTTACCTCTTGATCATGAATCGTATGGTTGGACTTTGCACTTGGAAACGTACAATTGGACAAAGCATTGCCACCAAATGAAACAAGGTAGATAGATTTCTTGGTGAGGTTTAGGTAAAATTTGAACCATTCATTAGAGATTTCATGGGCACAAAATCCATACCAGTTTGTAACACAGTACAAAACCTGTTGCAAACAACACGAAAGATTTAATACAAACATTTTTGTGGCTGTGGTTATTTTTCTTATGGATAAATTGCGCCAATAGTTCCAAATTCATACCCAATTTCGCACTTTTGAAGTCGAAGATTTAGTTCTTCGTGTTAAATGGCAAGGGAATCGGGTTCATAGTCATGGAGATTGTTTAAAAAATTCGTCAAAAAATTGACATGTGATTAGCATGTGAATGAAAATTCACATTTATAGGTTTACGGGTGAAAATCTATAATATATAACCTCAAAAAATTACTTCATGACCGATATATAAAGTTGGACGCTTGATCAGTGTCGATTTATCTCAAAATTGATGAACTACAAGTTTGTAAGTCGGGAGATTAGTGTCTATAAAATAATTCAGTATTTTTATTGAAATCTAAATGGAGACTTTATGGTGAGGTTTAGAGAAATAATTAAGTAGGACCGTGAGAAATAAAATTTAGCGAAAGGACGGTTGAAATTAATCAAGTTTCACTATAAAATAATTTATCTTTATAGAGAGTGGTTATTGGAGTCTAGTTCATTACTCGAGCTGTTTAAGACAATATTGAGTTCGGTACTTTTGAAATCGAACTCATGAGTGTTTGAAATGTACATTCAAAAGATGGAATAAATATGTCTCAAACGTCAAATATTTGTTATATCAATCAACCTAATATCACGCTAGAACATTAGAATTCTTGGGACAGTAGATTAATAACACAAATGGAACAACATTACTTTTGAGATTAATCTTTATCGGTTTGTACTTTGTCGCAGAGGTGGAGCTATCGGTTGCAGTGGTGGAGCTATCGGAGTAGGGTCACCACCACCCGCCTCCCCTACAACATTTATAAATTCGAAATTTCGGAATATTTTTATATGTTCATAATACATGTATATTTTGTCACTTCAACATTTTGTGTCCTTCCTACGTGAAGATTATAGCTCCTTCACGACTAGTTTGTCGAGAGGATGAGAAATTAATTAGATTGAAGAAAGGGGGACCTATATGTGATGAGTGTAAAATTCACGGATTCACAAAATTACAAAACAATCCAGCCTCATCACACCAAAGTTGACAGCAGACTAAACACCACTATGCGTTGTGACTGAACAACCCCACCCCCACCCCCCCACCTCAGTGACCCTACCCCACACTCAAAATTGAGTCATGCATGTGATACTTTTGCATGAAGTGTCTCCCAACCCATCATCTATGGTCTTCCTTTTTATACATTAATTTTCATTTCGAGTTTATCTACGGCAACAAATTAAACATTATTCTTGAATATTTCGACTGTATATACAATGGAAGATAGATTGGAATCTTTGAGTTGGTTTAATTCGAATCAACTAAACATTGATAGAGTGAAAAAAATCTTATCCATCGCTTAGTGACGGAGATAGTTTTCATCACTATTATCGAACAAATTATTTTTCGTCTTTGAAAATTATCAACCAAAGTTTCACCTATTGGATTTCGAACACTTCCTCTTACTAAATTCATGTTTCTTACATATTTGGAGTCGCACTTGTACCAGAGATAGACTGAAAAGTTTGAGTTGAGTTCATAAGATTCATTAGTAACATGCTAATAATCAAATTTTACATGGCACTTGCTAGTAGGGGAGGATCCGGCGAAGTTTATATAAGAATAAAGTTTTATCTTGGCCGTCAACCTACCACAATTATCCTCGATTCCGAACTAACTACTAAGAAAATATAGACAAAATAACTATTTTATTCATATACGTGGTCCTCTTCCATATGATTAGTCCAACGTCAAATATGGCAACTTTCTTTTCTCTTCGTGCACACTATAAAATACTGACTATAATTTTGGTTGTTAATGATCGTTACTTGTTAATAAAAAGAATAAAAGTACGTATAAGTCAGATTCACTAATGTTTTGTCGGATCGTATGACCTAAACATGTCTAGGGTTCAAGCCTTAACGCAACTACCTCTACACATGGGTCGACCTAGTACACAACTCGTCTTGTCCGAACTGTGTTCACACTTGACAAGTGGTGGCCTGTGTAGATTTACACTCCTAAATTGGAAGGGTCATGTTGATGCACTAGCTAGTTCTTGAAATATTGAAAATCTATAAAGGTGTAGGCATGTGACTTTTGGTGTATGTTGAGCTGTTCCTCACATCAATTGACCATTGAGATGTCCATTTGGTCCCAATGTTACATGAAGGAATTGGATAAAGTCAAGTAGATAAACAAAACAAAAGTTGTATAGACAGGACACTTGAATTGTATGGTATAAAGAAAATGAACTAAACTTGATATCACGTCATTAAAGCAATGTATAAATTACACTTCATGAGTAAATGAAAAAGACTATTTTTCTCAAGTGTCAAATTTTTTCTACCTTTTTCTCGACAAATATTTAAGATTTCACTTGTATCGCTGAACTTTAGGAAGATCTCACACAGGATATCGAATTTCATCTTGTAAAACATCATTTCAAAATGATTTCATGTTTTATATACAACAAGACATTCAAAATTAGAAAATAACAATTTTCTAGCTCCGTGTTAGCTTTTTCACTAGTCACATCTGTTTTTAGTGTACTTTATAGACGTAGATGAGTGCTTGTCTGGAATAGCTTAAGAAATTATTGAAAAAGTTGTGAACAAAATCAACAATTACTTTTTATCACGGATTTTTATAAGATTCAAACCATAAATTTTATCAACTTTTATCAAAATTTGCCAAAATTTTTATCCAAAAACTTATCAAAAATTTTGTCAAACTGTGCGCTAAAGTTTATGATTGACACGATCTAAAAAATTGTAAATTTTATCATCAACGGTTTATTTGAAATATAATAAAATTACATATAATTTAATTTTTCCAATGATAGGCAAATAAAGTACTAGTGACTTCAATAGACCTTCTCTAATAGTTAGGTTGAAGAACTTCTTTAATTAAGCTCATATTTTTAGGGATAATTGCAGCAGCGGTACCAAACATTTCATTTAGTAGCAGATTTTGTCCAAACCTTTAATTTGTCACCCACGGTACCAAACCTTTCATTTTTTCTACCAACGGTACCAGACATTTCAAAATGTCTGCAGCTGAAGTCAAAATGGATTGTTCCTGTTAGTTTGATCGTTAGTTGACCAAATAATCGGTTTTGATAATAATGTTAACTGATTTAAAAGGTTAAAATAGTAATTTTACATTTTAAATAATAAAATAGCCAAAATCAAATAATTAAATGGACCTTATCAGAAATTTGCTTAGACTTCATACAAAAAATTTCTAAGATAGTCTCTTCAACAAACCATTTCAGTAGGAAATCCATGTTTTTATCGAGGAGCTTCATTTCTGATCAGTTGTTAAGTCCAAATTTTTAATCCGACCTATGTAGATCTACATTTTAATTTTAATTATTTGATAATTAAAAATGTAAAATTATCATTTTAACATTTTAAAATAAATCAATATTATTGTCAAAGTTAATTATTTGGTCAACTAACGATCAAACTAACAGAAATGAAAGGTTGGGTACCTTGAGTGGTACAAATTAAAGATTTGGATAAAATCTGTTACTAAATGAAATGTTTGGTACCACTGCTATAGTTATCTCTATTTTTTATTTTAAATATATTGAGTATTGACCCAAAACAAATGACTTAAACCTAGTAAAATACAATCGATCATATCAAATTTGATTCATGAAGGCTCAGATGTTATTAGGACTACCTGTGAAAATTGTAATGTATAGATACTATGAGAAAGGTTAGTATTGCACGTCGTATAAATACAAAATAAATATACAGCATAGGTCTAGGCATTTTAATCTGAAATCGGAGGTTTCTGTCCAATTCTCAAAAATATAAATTAGGAACCGAAACTGAAAATCAATAACCGACTGGGTGGTTCTTGATCTAGAATCTTAGCCCCAGTTTGACAACTAAGAGAAATTAGAGAAAAAATAATGTTTTTAATAGTGATTTTTAAAGAATGTGTAGTTGAAAAGTTATAAAAAAAAAATGAATTTATGTATAAAATATTTTATTTTATAATGTATGATTAAAAATAAGTTTAATAAATAAAATTTTTGTTTTAATGGACTCAAACGGGGGCTTGATGAAATTCAAAAAGATTTTGTGCTTAAAAATTGAATTTTCACGGTTCCCAATTATCGACCATCATTCAACTGTCCAATCAACATTAAATTTAATTCTTATGCTATATTCATGTTCCATGTGAAAAATTAGGTTCGATTCCGTAGTTTGATAGGTAGGCCCATCATGGGATCCTTCAAGAATTGAATTCTTTTTTACATTTAACTTCAAATCTTGACGTCATGATATTAAAAATTATTTTTACCATTAGTTTGATCTCACAAAATCGATTTTAATAACTAATAAAGTTTATTAATTAAATATTGATATTTTAAAGTCTAAATTATGTGCGAATATGTGTACGAGTTAAGAGACGAACTGGGTTTTTAACCCTTTAAAATTGCGAAAAAAAATTCTCTCTTATAACCCATGGATGCTAATGTCTTTTCTCGGTAAGGTTAGTTTACGTAATGAATGGTGATACTCGATAATTATAACATATTAAGCCCTTATTTGGTGGCTATTTTTTTTAATATTGTTTTAAATAGTAAATTTTTTGAGAATGTATGAATAAAAGTGGTGAAAAAATGTGGTTGAAAATAAATACGTAAAAAAAAAAAAAATTGAAATAACTGGAGACAAGAAGGGCAAATTTCATTCTGACTCCCTTATTTTATATTATACCTAGTCGACCAACCTGTCAGCTTCATTTAGAAGCCCTACTGTACTAGCCTCTCCAGCAGGAAATTTTGTTAAGATCTGAATTCTTCAACCAAGACAAATATCATTCAGTGTTTTTTTGTCTTTTTCCACTTAATTCACAACATGAAATTCCACAACTTACAGTACTTTGTTAATATGATTTTATTGAGCTCCATTATTGAAAAAAAAAAAAAAAATGATTTCGGAATAATAATTTTTAAAGAATGTTTTGTTAAAAAATAAGGAGAATTTTTGAGTTTATATTTAATATTATTTTATTAATATACGTGTGGTTGATAAAATAAGAAAGAAAAATGAATTAAAATTTAATGGGGACGAGACATATTATTTCTCTCATAGTCATATATGATTGTCATAAACCCAACTCTTAACTATCTAGGAATTATTTTTAATAAAGTATACCTAGTAGTTCTGAAAATCAAAAAAGTTACTGTTGACATATACCTGTTATAATTGTAGGGACTTAAGGGTTTCATCTTAACGTATTATAAGAGAAGTTCTATTTCCTTATAAACTCAGAACCATCCATATGTCTAGTCGATCCCGATCTTAGTCCTCTCGACCAAAAATCTATATGTTCACGTCCTTCATATAAAGAAAGATCGCATGCTCCTTAAATCCTAATTCTTCCACGTGTTAATTAAGGCTGCCATGTTACATTGTCACGATCGTCTTGAAAACTAGTCACATATATTTTCGTCCATCGTGATTAATTGGAGTTTACACCTTCGTTCGGATATCTCCTACACATTAATCTTGTGCATCTATATGGCTATAAGATCTTGAACATTTCCATAACGTACCTCAAGTTCCAACACTTCCATGGTCAAATAAATATTGATTTTTTCCCTCTCTTGATCGTGGTTTAACTGTTTAAACACGTTTTCATACAGTAATACGATTATGTTATAGAATCTTAATTGTCGTTATTACGTACAGATCAAATCGTAGGATTAAGGAATGTTATAATATGTAATGGCAGCCAGATTATTTTCTGCAACATTCTTTTGTTTTATCAATTCAGATGGAATGATTATATAGTTAAATTAATGACATGCAATTAAAAAATTTACATAGAATTTTTGTGTAATCACATGTAAGAATTTGCATCCATGTTTAATGGATTTGTAATGTTCACGAAAATATGTCAAATTAAAATCACCGCAAATGCACGGTTCGTTAGGAGTAATAAAGTGGACTTTTTAAGTTCGAATATCGCTCCCACAATGATTGATTAGTTCTAATTCAAATTATCGTGACATTAACTGAAACAATAAAAATGTGTTGTTTATTATGATGAACTTCTAACTAAAATAGGAGTGGATACAATACGAGTAATGAATTAAACTAAATGAATCTGATGTCGAACGCAAAGTGAAGTTTTTCTAATGTATGGTGAATGTACTATGATCCCGAATTCTTATGTAATATTATTCTCTAAACCTAGTTCTACACCTCGACACACGATTGGAATATTGAAAAATCAATACTCCTAACTTATTTAACCGTCTCTCTCGAGTAAAATTAAACATATTTCAATATGTGATCTGACTATATCTCTATGACGAATACGAACATACAAAAATGCATAAGTTTTTGTAAACAATTAACGATTCTCATAGGGCATATCAGTATATTTATATCTCATATCTCAGACTCTCTGATGTTTTGTATCACGTCGAACGTATTCCCCTTCTTTCGAATGCATGAAACAAGCCACTAAACTCACATAATTACGTATACAATAATTATGGAAAAAAAATTCATAAAAATCATTCAAATATCCAAAACGTGCTTTCAAAGTCAAGAATTGTAAAACTAAAGTTTAAGAATCATATTACATAGAACTAACCTAGCCTAGCATGATAGGACAAAGAAAATCAGAAAAATCAATGAAGAACGACATCACCAATTTAATTCTTGAATTAAATCTTCACGTAGTGGTGTTGTTCTCCTCTTTCGTGCCCCTTTTCCTCTCTCAAAACCCTTGTGAATGTCCTCCGTCACATTTTGGACAACTCTAGAGTTTAAATACACATCTCAAAATTTGTTTCCCTAGGCATTTAACTCGAAAAAGGAAACAAGAATTTTCGCCAAAAAAGTCTACCATGTGACCACATAGTAGAACAAAATGGCCCCCCTTTTTTTTCTTGAAATGACCTATGCGACCGCATAGTAATAGCAATTTATAGGTTCTTGCATTTTGGTCCTCAAATTTAGTTTCGCAAATCTTGACCTTTTTTCCACTTCTTCTTCCTCCAATGTGTCATTCAAATGCTCAATTAGTCATCCACATCTTCACATTTTCAATTCCTCTTCCAAGTCATTTCGATTATTTACACATTGGTCCCTGAACTTTGATTTTCTTGCATTTTAGTCTTTTTTTTATTTTTTTATTTTTCTCCTAATTTTCGCCATATTCATCATTGTTGTCCTGTATAACACAAATTATATCAAATTAGGCTATATTTCACATATTTATTAACAATTGTTCATGTTTGTGGCTTAAACTAAGTGTGTATGTAAAACGCACTTATCATGTAATTTTCAAAAAAGGTATAGAGACAAATATGCAAAAATCGAGTTTTCATATGTACGCTCGAATACTTTTTAATTCAAATGGGTATTGAGAATTTGTTCTAATTAGGATTTGTTTTTATTGATTACGGTAAACATTAAAATTGGATCGAAGAGTTGAAAATATCTCCGAGTTCTATAAAATTTTATTAAATAACAATTAGCTAAATTCCTAGTTATTGTTTCTAATCAAATTAAGAAATCCCAATTAGTAATTTTTAGAAAAAATGAGTCATGGGTTGCATAGAGGTGACCCGACTACAAGACTTCAAAATCAATGGAGGGAATGATTTGAATTTGGAATTCAAATCTACAACTCCCCAAAATAGAAAAGTGCTTAGCATCACATATATGGCATAGAAACTCACAAAATTAGGCATTTATATTGTGGTTAATAATCTTCTTTTATAGTGATCGGGATTGGGACCATTGAAGAATAAGAAAAAGTAGATTTTGAAGTTTTGAAATGTTAAGTAATTCAATCATATAAGGATCTTGGAATTCATCATTTCAAGTAAGAAATTTGACTCGAAATTCATGTTAAAGTATGTTTCGAATTATTTCGGTAATGATCAAGAAAATATAAATAAAGTCCTAACTATTATGAATGAATAACAAAAGACATCTATTTTAGTAAAAAAAAAATAACAAATTGAAATAGATAAAAATAAAGATCGAAGTGCATAAGTTTCTTTTAGTCATTTACAAATACATATTTTCATGGTCATTTCTAATATTTGGTATTATTATCTAGAAAACTGAAGATTTATATAGAAAATAAATGGACAGAATTTCTAGTTGAATGCCTTCGCCAATCACCAATGCAATATGTCGATGATTCAACAAAAGCACCATGTCAACTTGACCGTTAATACTTATTAACGGCTTTTCGTCGGTTAATTCAGTAAGTGTACCAAACTTCATCGATAGTTACCGAAAGAGCATTCGAATGTTCTATTCAATATTGTCCAATCTATCTACTTCTCATTTTTGGTTTTAATGAAATGATAATCAAGATTTAATTAGAAAGAGTAAAATAACAGCAAGATTCCTGCATTTCCATTTGCACGTTGACAACTAGCAAATTTTGGAATTTGCCTTTGGTTCACGTGCTTTGTTTTTAGGGTTTTTTTTTTGTTTTCTTCTTCAACTCATTCATTCTATATAAATCCCACTTAGTTCTCTGCAATTCTCACCATTGTTAACCAGTATGGAGTCCTCTAAGCTTACAGCCCTTTTTCTCATTTCTTTGTTCTTCATTTCCTCAGCCTCTGATGTCATCACTCCTGATTGTGGATACTGTACCAAACCCCACCACCCTAAGCCCACCCCAAAGCCAAAGCCACCAGTCGTCCTGCCTCCAGTGACAGTTCCACCAATTAAGCCACCAGTCACCCTGCCACCAAATGTAAAACCACCAGTCACCTTGCCACCAATTGTAAAACCACCAGTCACCTTGCCTCCAATTGTGAAACCGCCAGTGACCCT
>CAIGRB010122930.1:0-21737 GCA_903798255.1 Fraxinus quadrangulata | reverse complement strand
TTTTTTTTTTTTTTTTTTTTAGGACACTGCAAATTTAGTACTGCCTAGTTCAACACATCAACATCTGCAAAGAAGTTATAAACTCCACTACCTTTTTAAAAGATAATCATGCAACAGTGCTAGAGAGGTTGACATAATTTTTGATATAATGTCACAAGACATTCTATTATTAGACTGTTTAAAACACAAGTTAACTTTTCTCATTCAATCATATCATGTCAACACTCATTATGTCATGTCATTTGTCAACATCTTTACGATAAAATAGCATTATTCTTTAAAATAACTAATTAATGGTAGTTAAGTTTCTAACAAGGAGTTCCTAAACCTATTAGTGGAAAAACTTTATCATGAATGTGTATCATGCATGTTGAGGGATCAAATCTTGCATCGAATAAATATAAAAATATAGATCAATTTATAAGGGTTTATGCTACTCCTCTTAATAAGGGTAACATTTTATGATGGAATCCGAAGTTTTAACAATGCAACTAGTTTTCAACACGCAAAAAGGTAAACTAACTCGTAGGGTAATATATGCTTTTTCTGGATAATGTCTCACCACTTACTCTATCAAAAAGTGTCAAATTTATTTATTTTGATTCTTTCCTTTTGATGAAAATGTCGTTTGCTTCATGTATCTCACAATGAAATACAATTATTCTCCTTTTGTATATGGTGCTTTCGTGTCCAATCTAGTATAATGAACATATCCTAAAATTTTATGTTTCGGTTTGCAGGTTTGTTCATAGCTAGATGGCTCGACGAATTCAAATCGACATGAAAGGATGTCCAGTCTCCGATTTCATTTCCTTGTGTTCAATTCATCCCTCAGTCCTCTTCTTGATTGGAATAGTTATTGTTTGCCTTTGTTAAACACCAATTATTCTGTGAAATTGTCAAATTCATGTGTATTTGTAAACAAGGAAGCAATGAGAGTTGTTTTAATTATTTTCACAATTGACTTATTCTTGGATTATATATAGGTCAATATACATGTATACATAGCATGCATTCACGATAGGTGTAGATTTGTTGCTACTAGTATGCCTGTCCATATTCCAACTCCAAATATATAAATAATAAGGGCGAATGAGTCTTCCCAAACTATTGCTCTTCGATGTCATTTAACCTTTAAACATGAGCAAGTTAATACTCGATTTCATTGTAATTGTACAATGAATCGGAACAATAGAAATCTTCCTAATATTTGTTAAGTTGTTATTTGACACTCGTAAACACCAAATTTCTCGACATCGAACAAAGTCAGGATTTAAAATCTAACCCTATAAAGTTAGACGTCTTAATATCCTTAGAAAACTCAAAGATCATATTGTATGACTTGCTTGTGTGAAAACTTCAAGATAAACTCCACTTATTTAAACCCGAGCACTTTTAGTTAGGAATTTGAACTATATAATAGTAAAAATGTAAACTTTTTGCTAGTCATAATCTTATCTAATGCTATACATTTCATCTTTAACAAACATGGATTACAATGTTTCCATCTGAATGACTCATCTAAAAGATCAAACCAATCAAAAATGTGACGTGACCACTTAATGGAAAAATAAAGATCATGCATCGACATAGGACCAACGAAAAATGACGGACAATATTAAACTTGATATAATGTGTACAAAACACGTCATTTTATTAGCGCGTTATATGTCTCACCACATCGATGGTGCACTAGGTATGTAAATATGCCCTTTGATTACAATGAAACTTTACTATTATGTAGTCTTTTAAACTTTTCGACAAGATCTTATCCTAAAAATTTCTTGAACACAAATTACAGACTAACTTGCAATTTCGCTGCTGCACTGGAGATCCGTGACCAACCAATCAATCACTCTTTGATCCAAAAAGAAAAGAAAAACTAAATCGAGTTGTCCTTTTCAAAGAGAATGAGGGGGCAAAAATAACTCTATATTATAAATTGCATCTTTATTAATCAATCTATATTATTAAACCAATTGTGTTATTTGTCAACTAGTTTCAAATTGGTTGACGAATGAAATTAATCACTATACGGTACACTTACATAGATTTGTACTCTTTAAAAGTATTGTAGCGTCGAAACAATTATATATATAAAGATTTGAGTGAAAATTCTATGCATGTAGTTCTTCAATTTTAATTAAATGAATCTTATATATAAACTTGTGGGATATTATAGATTGAGATTTTGATGTCATATGCTATTGGGACCATTTGCATGTTAAGGATTTAGGGGCACATGAATGTTGTTTGTCCTTGTCCCATGATAATATGTGGTGTTCCAATGTTGAGGACTACAGAGTTACTAATTTATTATTTTTTTTATTTTTTACTTTATTTTGGTTCATTTTGGGATAACCCTTTGCCCATGAGGATCCAATGTACTCTTTCAATATACATCTCTCAGTGAGAATCTTTAGACCCTAATAAAAATAAAAAGAAACTAGTTGATGAGGGAATTTTGGCCGTAGACACTTTTGGTGGCTATTATTACATTTTTATCGTTGTGCTTGGAAGCATTATTAAGTCCCTGTTTGTTGGCCATTATAAAGAACTATAACTGCAAATCCTAAATGACGGTTCAGCCCTGTCATTAGCCTCAAAGAGTGCAATTTGAGTAGTCGATAAAATCTTCTTCAACTAGTTTACTAATGGTATGGCTTCTTCACCTAGTTTACTAATTGTATCGTTCCATGGTTATATTTCCTTGGTGAAAAATCTCAACATGGGATAGAGGAGGTTCAAAACCCTCATCGCGAATTTCTTTTGTGATATCCATAAAGGAAGCAATTTTTGTGACAATATGCCCTAGTTTGAGTTCCATTAGGATAAAAATGTATTTTGAAATCTGAATTTTTTAAGAATGTGTGGATAAAAAGAATGAAAACTTTCGAGTTTCCTCGTAATATTATTTTATTGAAAAATATGTGATTGAAAAGATAAAAGACATTTTTTTTTTAAAAAAAAGAATAGATCCCAAACAAGGGCTAGGTCTAATTTATAACTTACATATTTTAAACACACATTATTTCGATTGTAATCAGCAAGTGTTTTATGCCTTTTCTAGTCTGACCATTTTACAAACATTAAAACCCCACAAGATTTGTCTTTATTTATCTTTGCAACTAGTACCAAAAGGTGAAGGAAGATTGGACCAACGGTAGGATTACTGACTTTAGAGCATGATTTTATTGTAGCCAGATATTTATATTTATATACTTGGTATTGAAAATATATCCATTGTCCTGAAAGTCCTCAAACAGCTTATAAGAAATGAAATGACTATAGGGAAGAATATCAAATATCAATATCAACTACATGAATCTTTTTCAACCTACAAAATCAGAAAACTCGCACGCATTAAAAAAGGACCAAAACCATACAAATTGCACAAATCTCTTCGCTACCGAGGTAAATAGTATAAAGGGGGGACAAAATGACTCAACAATTAAACTCTATAAGAAAATTTGGTGTGTTTTCGTCTTCTCAAGAGCTCACATTCTCTATATAATGTTGATCGGACTCTAAATCCACATCACCCTAAATCTCGAATTTTATGGGTGGAGATAGATCTACATTAACCAAAATTATGCTGCACCACGAATAACTAAAACCTACAACTAAATTTGAAGAACTAAAAAACTGAAACATGAAAGCTTATTCTCTGAATTGAACTATATATGTTACAAAATCCATTTTCAAAGGATTGTGAACCTACCTCCTAACTCAGAGTTCGCTGTGGGCCAGAACAGCTTCATGAACAGCCTTGCAATGTTGTACTGCAAGAGAGATACCGAACACCGGTATACTTTTTCAATTTGGAAACAGCTTCTTGTGCCTTCCCGAGCTTAAGATCCAGATAAATTGCGGTAAGAATAGCCTGTTTACAGTTAGGTATTACAGATAATGCTTTTACCACAAATTGGTGAGCCCTTTCAATGTCTCCCAGCAATGCATAGTTGGCAGCATAATTCGCGTAAAGAATTCCCTGAGCCTCTATAGGTGTGGAGAAAAATGGTCCTTGCGAATCATCCGGCGATAAGGCACCATTCGACTCTTCACAATCTATCACTTTCTGTACCCTCCACTTTTCGCAATCCTCTTGGCTGTATGGGAGCTGCACAGAGTCATCACCAGACAAATACATGATCAAATGCTCAGCAGCTTCCTCAGGCTGGTTAAGTAGGCATAAAGCCTCTGCTGCATATATTCTTCCAAGAAATGTGTATATTCCTGAGCACTGGGGCAGTTTTAGTAGAGATCTTGCTATCTTTAAGGCCTTCAGGGGATTTCCCATGGCCAGCTCTACATATGCCAAATCAGCAAATACAGCTTGCTTTATCATATGGTTCTCCTTTGCACAAATATTTTCATAGTCAGAAGCAAAGTTCTGTAACATTGTATTCTGATTGCTTCCACCTTTCTGCTCTTTCATTTCACCATTTGCATCAACCTGACTTGAGTCAGATGCTACATCAGATGTCTTGGGATCACCACTAGCTACATTCTTGTGGTTTGTGCTAGGAGAAAATGGTGTTTCTCTTGATTCACTCTCCTCAAAACTAGGCCAAGAAAATATTTCTTCAGAACAGTTCATTAAATGCAAAGCATTGACAAGACACTGACGGGCAAGAGGCATCGAGAGATCAGGCTGTTTGCCGTCACCAGAAAACAAATCTTCCTTTCGAACAGATTCCTGCTCATCATTGGTCGGGATTCCATTTTTCACTGCAAGTTGCCTCCATTTTCCCTTTCCAATAACATTAACCCTGATATCAGATCTATCAGATGCAGAGGGAATGGATTGGATTAGTCCCTTTTCTAGTGCCATTATACAACACTCAGCTATTCGTAGCCATAGAAGAGGTCTGTTGTTAAAAATTAGACTGGCCCCTTTGAAGCAACGAAATGCATGGAAAGGTTTCCCACAAGTCAACTGATGGACACCACAATTATATGTTATAAAAAGGGATTTATCCTGTGAAAAAGTCATGAGCTTCAGAGGTTTTTCCTTCCGTATGAGTGAGCTGCTATTTAGGGCTTTAGAAAAGAATACACCAGAAGTGTGATGCTTCCCAAGTTGGTAATATATGCAACCGATATTGTTGTAGTACATGCTAGAAATTCCTGTTTCCGTGCGGCTACTAGATGCCATCAAAAGCTTGATAGCTTTGATATGGTTACCTCGAGCATATTCAAGCTGTGATTTCAAATAGAGAGCCATGGTATAATCTTTACCGCGAGCTATGTTCATAGCCATCTTAACTTCGCGCTTGGCTGCCTTAAGGTTCCTGATGAGCAGAAAAAACCGAACCTTGTAAAAATGCAGCTTAAGCCTTAGATCAATGGCTGATAGGGGCTCCTCAGCTTGCGTCCTGAGAAGATCATTGGTAAATGGGAGGCCAGGCCTCTGAAGGTTCTGTCCACCGATATCAAGAGAAGATAATAACTGCAACGATTCTTCTTCAAGTGCTTCGTCTGATACAGTTCTATATAAAGAATTTTCTAAGGTATTTGCAGCAGTAACAGAGTCAGAAATACAAGAATCAGGAATTGTCGAATTGTTGGGAAGCGAAGTAGATTTTGATACTAGTGTAGGTTGCTGCTGTGCTTGGTTACTGTTATCCACTTGATTGATCAAGCTATTAACGCCAAAAGCCTTCTCCACGTAGCTTATCACATCCTGGGCATTATAATTTTCAATTTACTAGTGTCTTAGCAGCACAATTGTAATAAGAATAAAAAATGTAAAATAGAAATGCAAACTCAAACTGGATATAACGTAAAATCATAACACGCTAACACCTGTGTCTCTTAACAGCAGCAAAAACAACAAACAAGAATTAGAAATGCAACGAATTAGCTGAGGTTAATAACAAGTCCTCTCAATTCACATCCAACTTATCTACAATAAAACTGAAAAGTCCATCAGGGATTACAGCTGAAACTCTGACAGTTGAAAAAAATACAACAGAGCACATATGAATTCAAACTCTACAGAGAAACCAACATGGTCAGTCTATAAAACAAACCACAAATTGTTTATATATTTTATCTGCCAAGCGTTAAGGCCGTCTTATTGGCCAAAAATAATAGCTAGCCTAGTTCGCCATGTAAAAGCCTTAGCCTAGAAGCACAAAGTGGCTCAACCTCAGCAACACAGTGGCATTACCCAAAAGTATTGGTAATGAATAGTCTCCGGTTCAATAGATCTTGTCAAATAAAACTCTGCAAGTAGCAAAACATTCTACTCATGTAGTTCACTGAAATTACAAGCATGTGCATCATTCCAATGAAAAACGCTAAGCTGTCCTCCAGAAAATAAACAAGAGGAGGAGGGGTCTAGGGGAGCAGATTTCCGTGCAACAAGGAGAAGAATCTTGTCAACTGATCCCCCCAAGTTCCCACTAGTAATACGAACATGTTTATGCTAGTGGGGTCAGTTGACAACAATAGGCTTTAATAAAATATTTTTAATTCTTAATATAATTGGGCCACCTAACTGGTTGACCCTACTAAGTGTGTGAAGAAATGTATCTGTCAGCTTGGATTTTTTTTTTTTTTTTGAAAAACACAAGAAAAATAGTACAAGTCATGGCGGACAAATTTTTTGGTACTCTGTTTCAAAAGAAAGTGGGGAAGTCATTAAAAAAAAAAACCAATCGAAAGAGAAACTACCAGTGCCTTTGCAAGTCAGATAAGGTTACTCAGTCCCGTACCAAATAACCGAGTCGCTGATTTTGAACAATGAAGCATTTTTCTCCAGTAATAGGATATCAAGTGACAGATATTTGAAAAAGCTCACCCCTTGTACTCTTCAAGTACTATAAACTGAATAAGCAAAATGCTCTCTAAGGTATTATGGAAGAACGAAAGGTTCTCACAAATTTCAAACAACCTATAATTGTTAAAAAGTATATAGAGCAGCAGAACAAAGTGCAGTTAAGAACACCGCAGGGACTAGTTTAGAGTCAACACACAAAAACTGGAGAAATGGAAAAAAAGCATATAGAGGCACAAAGCACCAAAAAGTAAATGCACACACCCGCATTTTATTAAATGTTCTGCTTGTCAAGTCCTTTGTCATCTAATTATTTAAATTTAGAATGTAGTATTGAACTATAATTTTTTTGGGCTGGGAAAATGAATTATTGCCATGAATATGCAACATCATTTTTTTTCTGACATCACTTCAAGTGATACTTTGCTCAAATTAATGATGAATTAAAGTGATGCTCACAGAAATATAATGGAAACTGTCGCAGTTTCTGAGTTTGCTGAAACCATTAGGTAGGTATGGAAGCTTTATCAATTCCATGAAGAGCATGGTGTGTTTTGAGCTTCATATAGAAGCTCCAAGGATCCTAGCACCTATTGATCTCTGTGTTTTCAGTCTCTATGCAAAAATCAATACATTGCTCCTTGTCAATAACACAATGCACAACAAGTGTTCATGAATTTCACTTTGTGTCGCATGCATATCAGACAAATACCAAAGGAAAGAAAATATATTAGGTCTTCGCATGCAAAAAATAATAATAATAAAAATCATTTTATACATACAATTCATGAATACTATTTAGCATTTTACAAGTTACACCATGAGAAAATCCCACATATTGGAGCAATTAGCTATGCTTCCAGCTATTTGTTTAGCACTTTAAAACAGCTCCAAATCTTTATCTTTCTTGAATGATTAGAGAATCTCACTAGATATACAAATTTCAATGAATGCTTTAAGGCTACTACATTCATCCCATTGCATTTCGACTTTGGATTGTTGACTTGTGCTATTACATACATTCTGCTCAAGTTTATAGTTAAAAATATTTTAAGAATATTTAATGATATAGCCTCTGTTTGGTACAAATTCTTTAAAACTCATTTATTTCCAAACTCATTTTTAGCTAAACATTTTCCCAATAAAATAATTTTTCAATTGGATCCATAACTTTCCCGAACTTTTTAACCAACAAATTCTCCAAAAATATCACTCTCCACAAAATCTTCATTAAACAAGCCCATAATAAATAATATCATTTGAAAGTTTTAGAGCAAGTCTTGAAAGTGTTTAAACGGTTTAAATTAGAAATAGATAGAAATGAATCGTGTATAAGTGGGTATTTCTTGTGGGTCACTTGAAATTCGTGGATAGAAAGTAGCTTGAATATTTTCAAACGGTTTAAAAACATGAGCCAATCATAGGCTTATAATATCAAAATAATAAAGAGACTGAGAATAAATGAATTCTTGGTTTTGAAGTACTGTAACAGTTCACAATGTTGCAAAAAATGTAAGACAACATAAATACCTTGAAAAGTGTTAAATCTGTCAATAAAGCTAAGCTTGACATATTACTACGTGTCGCATACCGCACAATGTTTAGATTGCAAGACACTAATGGTTAACCTTTTCCTCAATGATGTAAGAGTAAGATAAACTTTTGATTATTAGAATATTTGTCCAATAAAAGTCAAAATAAGGAGAGAAAAGTTCTACAAATTTCATATACTAATTTTTAAACATCTATTACACACATTTTTTTCCCTGGCAGTAGCAATATATAGTTTACCTCTATTTATTTGTATATAACAAATGGCTATTCTTCTGGTATAAAAAATTTCACCAACAAAAATCAAAATTGAAAATAATATTGATTTTATTGAAAAATAAAATGTTTAAATATAAACATATAATATTCAAATGTAAAATTTTAAAGAAATTAAATTATTGTGTGTGCGGCCTAATTTTTCTAATAATCATGTGAGACCTTGGTCCGTGTCCATATCTGTGCTTCTTAGGATATTGAATTTTCTAACCATCCCAAATTCCTGAGCATTTTAGTTCAAAGACACAAATTTGGTTGCCTCAAGCCTAGAAATTCTAATGGAGAGATGCACATAGATATAGAAACCACAATTGCAATAAAAATCATTGTAACCAAT
This sequence comes from Fraxinus quadrangulata, assembly GCA_903798255.1. Taxonomy (NCBI): domain Eukaryota; kingdom Viridiplantae; phylum Streptophyta; class Magnoliopsida; order Lamiales; family Oleaceae; genus Fraxinus; species Fraxinus quadrangulata. The sequence goes on along the minus strand of CAIGRB010122930.1, from coordinate 12,789 downwards.
TCTTGGTCGTGCAATCAAAATTATAAAGCCATTAACATTAGAATTTTTACTAGTTGATATAGCATCAAACAACTTGCTTCCAAAGCTTCTACAAGTTTCTAACTTCATTTCAAAAAAATATTTAGCCCATGTTTGTATACCATTAAAACCAAACTCTTTTTTCTTAAACTTATTTTCAACCACGTTCTTACAATAAAATATTCAGCATGCAAACCCTAAACTTTTTCTTATTTTTAATCTCTCGTTCTCCAAAAAAATCACTATTCCAAAACTCATTTCGCAAAAATAAATAAATAAATAAAATTCATTTTAATGGCTGTCAAAAAGGGTCTCAGTTGTACTTTTCTAAAAAATCATCAAGTTAAACTTTGAACCTATGCTAGGTAAAATAATTCCAGTATCTAAGGTTCATTACTCCGCAATCATTAAATATACCCGTAGCCCTGAAACTAGAATTTTTGCTACCAAGAAAAGAGGAGGGATGTACAGGTCAACTAAAATCTTTAAGCATCCAAAAGCTTAAAATAACAATTTAGGAGGAATCTGAAAACAAGAAAAATCCAAAAAAAAAAGGTGCAAGGAAAATACAAATATTTCATAAAAAGATAAGAGCAATGTCAACAAAAAATAAAAAATCAATCATAATTTTAACTGAAACACAAGACAGTAAAATTTTCTATGGTGAAAATCTCACCTACGAGTACTGAAGATTTACTAAGTTTTATTAGAGCAATAATCCTTGAATCTCCATATATGTTGATTTAGAGAGAGGGAGTATATTTAATTCAAAAGAAGAAACTATGTCTATAGATCAAGAGATTCTATGATAAGAGGTAACAACAGCACAACTGCAAATCAACAAGCTTGTCGATAAGTTTTTCTTTCTCACTTTTAACTAGAGTACTTCTGCTGGAAAATTAAAAATGTACTTTTAAGGAAAAAAATGTAAGACATTTTATTTTGAATTTTAGATTAGAATGGTTCAATGATAATGTGATTAGATACATCAAAAGTCCTATTCGATTTAAATTCGTCAAAACTACAAAACAGGAACAAGAGTGCCAGTATGTAAAAAACTTTAAAAACTAAACAAAGTTACACTTAAAATGACCTTTTCCTTCTCCCAAATTTCTTTCATCTTCTCTCTTATTATATTCTCCTCTCTTTCTCTCTCCTGCTTTCTGGAATTGTCTTGCTTTGCCCTCCAGAAAAGGCTGACTACCTCACAACCCTAGTGAAAGACCTCCTTGCAAGTGTCACAAGAAATAGAGAACTGACAAGTCTACCTTAAGACAACACGTTAGGCATTCACCAAATCTTAGAGATCTGACCTGAGTTGGTCTATTACTCACAAACCCATAACTCATCAAGTCACCTACATGTGCTGCATCAAGGCAGATGACTCTCTGAAGATGATGCCTTACAGCACCAATGCCCATGCCTTAAGAAAAATAGGCCACATTTTGTCAATGAAAAACCTAGGAATGAAATCAGAAACTCCATGGTCGATACCAAGATAGAGCACATCGACCCTAAACATACTAACACTAGCCACAATAAAAAGGACATTGGCAATGTCACCCTGAAAATCAAACTAGAAGCACCATAATTTGATGGTCAACTTGATCCCAAGGGGTTTCTTGATTAACTTGATGTACTTGAAGAATAATTTGAGTTCTCTGACATGAACAACGCCCAGAGTGAACATTTTCCTAGAATAAAGCTCAGAGGGTCTGTCCAATGTTATTGACAATAATGTCACATCAAGCGTTTAGACAGGACTCTATCCCTTGTGGGACAAAATAAATCAATGTTAAAGAAAAGGAGTCTCCACCAATCGTAGGGATCATTTATTAGAACTTAGATCAATTCTTCAACAATAGACAGGTTTCTTTATTTTCCATGAGACAAGCATCAACACCCCCTCGAGGTGCGTCCTTTACCAAAAGAATTTACAAAAGTCATATTCATAAAGTTACATGGTATGTCACCAACCGTGAGAGATATTCAGTATGCCATTAATCCGGAATAACAGGTGCCTAACCTTACCCATCATAGGGCGACACAATTGGGGAGAGCTAAGTCGAAAGCTAAAAGGTCTATTCATAGTAGTCTTACCTATTGTCTTGTGCATATTCTCAATCCTAAATAGTATGAACTTAGAAGAATGTGCATAGATAGTCAAGCCATCAACAAAATCAATGTTCTTAGATTTTATGTGATTTTTAGATTGAATTTTTTTTTTATGTGATTAGATAGACTGGTTCTGATGATTTTATGTAATTAGATTCATTAGAAGTACCATTTGAGTTAAATTTTTTACAACAATAAAAAGGGAACTGGGATTCAGTTACACAGTAGGCTTGTAACAAGAATTATAGAAGAAGAAAGAAGAGATGAGGGAGAAAGGGGAGCAGAATCGCATTAAAGAGGGTAAGGGAGGGAGAATAGAAAGATAGAAATAGAGAGGGTAAGAGGCAGATGAAGAGAGGAGAATTGGAGAGAGATTAGAGAAAATATTGTTTATTCAATTCATCAAAAGTCTGTCTAATACAAAAGCATAACCCTCTTTATACAGGCTAAATTTAACCTAACCTAAGTAGGAAACATAATAAGAAAACAAAACCTAATTTGACACGTTAAAAACTTGCAGTTGAGAAATAAAATTCTGAACTTGGCAAGTCTTCAATAAAATATCTTTAGAATCTCTCCATCATTTAGTTTGTACAAACTCTAATAATTAATCAGAAATACATATAAACTGATTTTGTCTCATGTATTTCTCTCATTTTCTTCCTCTTCTTCTATTCTTCTCCTCTCTCCTCTCTTTCTCATTCATACTTTCTCATTCCCTTTTGTGTCAGATTCCCACGAGAGATAATAAGTTATGGTCATTTTAAAATTGATGTCAAACAATTGAATAGAACAGGCTAGACACAGCCTACCCTCATGATTTGTACTTCAGAAATTAAGGAAAAATCATCTTGGCATATCATGATTTCCAATAAAAAGCAACCAAATTTAGTATGTAGGAGTCTGAACTTACTGCAGATCTTGATGCATGGCCAGAAAGCAATGCAACATCTAGCAACAGAAGGCAAATACGAAGAGATGTCCCCTGCATGTCACCATATGAAGATTACCAGCAAAGACAACTTCATGAATCATAACAACTACTCTTGAAATTAATTACCTCAACAATAGGTTCAATGTTCTGATACAAAGCATCCAAATATGAAAATGATTTTGCATAGTCATGAAGGTGGAACCAGGTAACTGCCTGTAATCAGATTCAGGCATGTGTGAATAAAATAAATACAACTAAATCTAACTAAATTACTACACCAACATCAAGTGACATACTATGTTAAACATTGCCACTGAAGTGTCAAACTCATCATTGTATACAATTGGTGAACTAGAAAATCCTTGTGCCATGCTATTACTTCCTTTCGTTTCAACTGTGTTTTTGCTTCCGATATTGCTAACAGCCTCCGTCTGGTCTCCAGATGCAACAGCAAGCTCCTCGCTTCGTTTCTAAAATAAGGAAAAGAAATCAATGAAGCATAAACATGAAGAAAGATGCAATGCACAAATAGCATGCTCATTAACTATTAGTAACATCAAATCAAGACCAATAAGTAGGCATAGGTTTCATACACCTCTCTCTTTCTCCCTCTCTCTCTATCTCTCCCTCCCTCTCTCCCTCCCTCATCCTACAGTCCCTCCCTCATCCTACAGGCACAGGCCAACTTTTGCTGAAGTGGACAGTCATGGTAGTCGGTTCAATCTGCAGACATCTATAGAAGATTACACAGGTTATCTATATGTGGGTGCATACATTTATAAATTTTGCATAATATGAAAATCATGAGAAGAAATAGGAGATAATGACTCAAAACAAAAGAATTGGATATTGGACACCTAATAAAAGATAAAACATTTGTGTATTTATATGGTAGGTGTATGAAGAGACTACACACATTTAAAGTGCAACTTTCCACCAAGTTATTTTGTAACTTTATTTTGTATATTGAACACAACTTATAACAAATGACCAGTAGGTTATTAACTACTTTTAGAGAGCAAGATTTTTCCTCATCTTATGTTAGACATCTGCTAATTAACAGCGACAATTTATAAATACATGGAAGGTAGCACCATATCTAGCCAAAGCTTTTCATGAATTAAAATGCTAAAAAATTCCATTTATATATATATATACACACACATGCACACACTAAAGAGGTACCAGATGAAAAGGTATGCAACAAAGAAAAGAAGCAAATATAATAAGTAACAAAAGGAATATTTCAGAGAAGCCAGGCGTCATGAAGTCTAGGAAGGGGTTTTTGGACATTGAAAGATCCCCAATCTTATACAGAACCCACATAATGCATCCNATAACAAGTAATATCAAAGTGTCATATTACTTTTTATTTTATCGATCTTTTACAAATAATAATAATAATAATAATAATAATAATAATAATAATAATAATAATAATAATAATAATAATAATAATAATAATAATATCCCTTAAGCACTAGTACAACAAACTGTAATGTCCAAGGTTTCACGTACAATTTTATAGCATATCATCTTTGTCCTGGTTGTTTCAAACTCTTAGGGACATAGTCACCTACCACATCCAGTCCTATGATATTTCCCAATGGGGGACGTGAATTTAATAACTCGCTATCACCCAAAATAAATACAAAATACCAAACAAGGCTTTCTTGTTCTATCTGCAAAGATATTCAATTGCATTTTAAGGATAGTCTAAAATTGAAGAACTATGACACAGGATGTGTCAAAAGCAATACGCATAAACCAGGTGCTCTACCATGGCCAAAAGTAAACCAATCCCCTCAAACTACTACAGAAAACACTTGATTTTCAAGATAGCATAATCTCATTCAAAATTTTCACTCAAATGAGTGTGCCTAGCATATTATTTTTCACATAGGTATGTAACTTCTTCCCTTTTTCCTATCTGCAAACAGAAGTGTCAAAAGAAAGAATGTAGAAACTCAACATTCAGCACCTCCTCAGAACATACTGATTCTTGCTACAGCAATTGAAAGAAAAATTTGCAGTAGCTTTTGCCAAGTACATATAGTTGAAGGCAAATATGGCAATATCCACATGCAGATAGGTACACGTGTTGAAAAACAAACGGTAAGAAATGTAAATATCATATAACCACAAACCTTAACATCTTCAAGAGCTTCAACAAGCCTTTTAGGATCTGAAAAACCATTTTGAAAGTTCTCCGTAATTGCTATGTTATGAAGAACCTAAAATGAAAACATAATAACTAATTAGCATTAGAAGAAATATCAGAAACTGCTAACAAGAAGCACAAAATGAGATGAATAATGGAAATTATACAAAACAAAGAATTGGGTTTACAGTAACACCAGCTAAAAAATTAAGGGATTTAAACATCGATGGACTTTAATGCATGCCATATGTTAGAACAAGATATGAGCACGGGGACTACAGCTTCATTTCAATTTTTTCAGACCAAAAAACAATTGCAATTAAAACTGATGAATTAACCCACCAAGTGAGGAATATGTTTCTCCTAGACTTTACTGCGCCAAAATTGATAAATATATAAGTATCACCAACTCTGACATAGCGTTAGAAGAAAATCAGAAAAATGTGAAAGTGGGAAAGCAAAAGAAATCAACAATTAAAAGAAATAATTCGAGCAAAAAATGTTTTAATATGTCAGCTATTGACAATATAAAGTATGCCAATGCAACCAGACTTCTTAGCACTATATTAAAAAATATTTTTCTACATTTAAGTTTATTCATTTATTAACAGAAATTAATGTTAATTAAAATTACTTTTAAAAAACACAATGGCGTAAATTAATTTTTTTTTTTAATGGATTAGTATATCTCATGTAATTGGTACTCTCAAAACCTATGATGCATGCACCTGGTGCTGCTTGTGTCCGTGTTTGTGTATGTCCGTCACCGACACTCCATGACATATACTATATGTAAGTTTCCTTTACCGACAGTGTAATATCTAGTTTAACTTAAAGTTATTTTACTATAATTTAACAGATTTCATAAATAAAAATCAAGACTCAGAAAAAAATCGATTTCATTAAAAGACAAAAAGCATAAACATTGAAATAGAATATATAACTCTACAATTTTATAAAATTTAAATTAATGTGTCTCCGACATGTCCGTGTCTTGCTTTTTGAAAATTAACATGTCGAGGTGCCCGCATCATGTCATGGTCAACGAGCGAGCATGTGCCAGTACAACATAGCTCAAAACAAAGCAATATATAACAATAATTCACTGAAAAGATGACGTGTGCTTGAATTAAAATCCAAATATGTAGCCCTGATCTCGAACGAAACCCACCAGAAACAATACTATATTTAGCCCTTGTTTGGGCTCCATTTTAATGTAATTTTGAGAGAGAATGTATTTTGAAATAGTGATTTGTTGGAGAATGTGTAGTTAAAAGATAAGGAAAAGCTTTAAGTTTACGTGTAATATTATTTTCTGGAAGAATGTGTGGTCGAAACTTGAAAGTGAGCTGTTAAAATGTATTTTGGAAATAATAGAGCCCAATCAGGGGCTTAGAGCAAAACAATACAATAAAATGTGCTCCACAAGGAAGTTTTTAAAACTCAAAAGACAGAAAGACGAATGCAAATATAGGGAGAAAAAATTATAATATTAAGATGTAGTGATATTTACTACAAAAACCAGACGTTGATGAAATTTTCAAAGGATATATTTTTACTAAAATCAGAAGAGCTGCTATGATTTTCAGTACTCAAGTGTTGTCAAATGGCAAAATATCTAGGAGATGAACATAGTGGAAAAGAGCATCTTAAGATGGATGTGAGGCCATACTAAAAATGAAAAGAAATGAGAACATACTTCCAATCTTCAATAGGCAGATACAAAAGGATAAAGTAAGGGAAAGAAGATTAAACAATTGGGAAATGTAATGCATAGACCCAAACAAGGCCTGGCAAATCATATGTAACTGACGTGGTACAAAAGTAACATTGTCCACTCTGATAATACATGTTTATGAGACAAAATCTAAGAATTATGTCAAGCAAATCAGATAATTTCCTATAATAAACGCTCAAGATCTTCTGACTCATAGCAGACAAAGTAAAACAGTACACGTAAAAGACCGCAGAGACTCTGACAGTAGAATTCCATATAGTTACTGGCCACATCAATCTATGGTAGACTCAACCTCATTCTCAGCGCAACCAAATCTCAAACCCACAATGTAAATGAGTGGGTCAGCCTCTGACATGCATTTGATCAGCCACTCCAACCAGCATGAACTCAAATAACCCACATATTTGCCACCCCCTATTTAGCATAAGCTAACAAATCAATGGCTTGTACAATGAGACATCTCCTGATATATCATGAATCTTCAAACGATGAACCAAGACAATAATCCAATCAGGAAATATAGCCCACATATAATCTGGTAGCCTAAATGTACTGGTGAAATTAGTTTGCGAGTGATTCGTGCTGTGAGAAATTGGACATCATGCTTTCGTCACATCCAACTCCAATAATTAGCTCTTTCTACTTTACTTTGCAAAGACGAAATAAAACAAGAGGTTGTATTATGTCAGTTGCCTCCAGCTCTATTGACACCCTTAAAATGACTGCCAACACCTTATTTTGCACAGCCGGAGAACTCGAGAACTACATGAGGTGAAACTTGAAAATATAAATGGACATATGTCCTACTTCCTTCACTGACCCAAATAAAACTTTTTAGTTTTTATTAATCCTGTACAAGAAATTCCATAGTAAATTACAAGATTGTTGTTCTCAACTGAAGGAGGACATGTCAGGTGCACACTGTGACCAAATAAATTCCCATGGTGAAAGCATTCAGATCTCTGACCCCTGAGTAGGATGTAACAATTACTCTCGACATCAACTAACACCTAATCTCATTAGAGGACCAGCCTTCAATAATTTCAAATTTATTCCTCGGATGATAAATTTCTCGTATTTACTAGAAACTCATACAAATTTAAGGGAGTAAATGTAAGTTAGATTTCTAGCATTTAACTTAAGAGTTTTCCACGTACCCGAAGATGAAGAAGGAGAACAGGGAGTGAAGCAGAACAAAACACATATACACACAGAGTTTTCATTAACTCAAACCCAGTCAAGTTGAGGATCAAGCTGATCAAGTAGGGGCTTGAGTTTGAGGATCAAGTTGGTCGTATTGAGAGTTGAGTTGGTTGAGTAGGAGGTCCAGTTTAAGGTTGAGATGATCAATTAGGGAACGCTTTGCCTTGGTGGCTAAAGAAATAAATGGACATTTAGTAAATTATTGAGTATCATTTTTTCTTCTTGGCCTTCATAAAAAAGGTCTTTGAGTAAAATTGCCATTTCATTATGCACTAAAATTCCACCACATTTGGAATAATTTTTAGAACTATCAATATAAGCATGTTGCTACACATCTCAAAACACCAGGCCTAAACTACATTTCGACCACTACCTCACAATCCCAGACAAAGACGCCAGGCACAATGATAGTTCGATATACATAACTAGCTAGTTTACCAAGTACCCAAAAAGTCATAAAAATGCAAACTATCAGGCATTAAACATAACGTGCTGCACCTCAAAAATAACTCACTCTATAATGAAGTACAATAGAATTAATCCTGTAGCAACTTTAAAATTATGATTTCTTCAATTAGAACAGAAATGCTATTTGTTTATGTCTCAGCCATTAAGCCCATTTCAGTTAAACCCCGCATGTGTAATTTCCCAACATGCACTAGCAAAAATCAGCTCCAATCCCGACATGAACAGAAACAAATATTAAACTCAGAGTTTAATACAATTCATCAATAAACAAAGCAAACGAGATAATTCATAATCCAGAAATTCAGAAACTAAACCACCTTTGGATCGTTCTCTTTTAATCGCAAGAGCTCATTCAAGACTTTCAGACAATCCGCGAACTTCCCCGCTTGGAAGCGCAAGGTAGCCTCCTTAGCGAACCCAGCAGTAACCGACAGAGCAAAATCCGAAACAGTCCCCACCGTAGCCTCGGCATCTCTACTCGCAATTGGCAATGACGAAGATGTTGTTGAATCCATTCGCACACGGATCGAATTAATTATCCCCTAAAAATGCAATAAAATGCACTGTAGTTGAAGAAAAATCTTAGCTTCCCTCACTTAAACAACCCACACCTTAACAAAAGATTCACATTCGAATCTGAATTCGAATAAAACCCTAGATATGCAAAATCAACCTGAGAATAAGCAAAATAGAATTGATATATACTCAAATGCTTGTGGGTAAACTGCTATGAGTCGATTGAGAGAGAGAGAGAGAGAGTTTTCCCAAATGAGGGAGAAATAGCGTACGTAGAGAGAAAATCTGGAAGAGAGACAGAGAGAGGAGGGAGCTTTTATATAGGGCTTGACTTCACAGTGCGAAACAGGTTAGCGATATTGTGATATGTGAGGGGTGTGGAATTCATTTTTTTGGGGAAAAAAAGGGAAAAGGTCTTATTTTTGAGGTATTTTTAACAAAATGAAATAATTATTACTTAAGAATTTATGTCATATAAGTTGGAGATGTACTTTTATTGAAAAAGTTTTGATCATTTACGACGTGGTTCGTTAGGTGGTATTTGAAAAGACAACACGATTGATTGTAGTGTCTTGAACGTAAGAGAGAGTTAAAGATGAAATTGTATGTTATCGTCGTATAGAAAAATTTAAAGTTCAGAATGAAGGATTTTCTGAGTTGTTTGTGTTATATAAGTTGCTAGTGACAATGTATGAAATATAAAAATGAAGATCTCAACTTTCTTATGGTTCAAGTGCCACGATCTTAATTGTACACATTTTTGCGGATAGAGAAGGCATAATTGAGCCTTTTGATTTTATAACAAAATTTCAGTCGCTTCATTCACCATACTAGATTTGTAGAAGGTGTCAATAATACTTTCTTGAGCCATGATTCGAGTCTTTAGTTAGAGGGGTCGCATGGGTGGAGCATTCAATCGTCGCCTTCCTCTTTGCATGAGTGAATGTGAATGATGGGCACTTTGAACTGTTTGAACGATTTTAGGTGGCTTTCATCGCGTCGATCGAGTAACTTCTTCGCAAGGGATAAGGGCTTTCATCTTTGCGAGATGGGTGGTTGGGGTTTCAATTTCTGCTAAAATGACGAACTCTTCTCTGTAAAATCAGTTGGCGATTTTTGGTTTTGTTAAGCATATTAATTACAATTATGGGAGGTTTAATTTGTTTTAGTGTATTAATCTAATTTCTTTATTTTTTTGAAGCATTTTTCCTAATTGCCTCTTTGTAAATTGTTCCCTTCATTGAAAGCACGGATATGATTAGGCCTACAACTGTTTAGGACAATAACAACAACCAGAGGACGTGAGTAGACTTTATAGGGCAGCAGCATTTTTGTCATTGAAGTAATGTCAGTACTATGGTATATTCCAAGTTCCCATATAAAATCAGTACATTTCATTTAGGGTGACAAATTGAGCAATGCCGTATATACAAAATTGAATTACAAAATGAGTGCGACAAGATCAAGGCGTCATTAATTTCAAAAATTGTTTTTGAAATCGATGGCTTGGATTTTGCCACACACATCTTGTCAAACAATTTTATAACTCAATTTTGAACACATAGCATCTACACTAAAAACAACTTTTCCAATTCCAACTTTTCATCTCCTATTTTTACTGTGACCTCAATGTCAACACCACTTGTAACAATGTGTTACGTACATATTGCCGTCTATTTCCAGTCTACTATGGTTACAATCACTATAACATTCAGTGTTACATCACCTTCCTAACTACCATCATTACTTGTAACATTTAGGATGTATTTGATTGTAAGCATGAAAAAAATTTATATGTAATTGAATTGCCTAAAACTTTTTTGTATGAAAATTATTAATTAAATATGTTTGATTGAATTAGTTTTCAACTTTAAAAATATTATATTTGTTATTTTTTATTGGTAGATAGATAAGGGAGAAGAAAGAGATAAAGGGAATGAATTACATGAAAAATAAAAACTACTTCTCCATAAAAAAAAATTATTTTCCTTGTTTTCAAGAAAAATATAATTACGTGACCAAAAGTAGAAAAATATTCTCCGTGAAAAATTGCTAATCAAACAATACAAAAGTAGAAAATTATGTGAAAAAATATATTTTTCATGAAAAATATTGACAATCAAATACACACTTATAGTTAAAAAACTACTGTCATCTCCCCTCTTGTACTTTCTCATGTTACACCTTCCACCCTCATGGCCACTTTTACCACAATACGCATCATCACACCACCACCAATGCCACCATCAACACCTGCAGAGCTGAACCCCATCTAACTACCTCTATAATCACTACCACGACTAATAAAATGTGCCGCTACTGTCACCACCATTCCTGCCATCTCATTGCCTTCCTTTACCACCACCACCGCAATCTTTTGCCAAAAAAACACACACAAACCCCATAAAAATTTGCAATTATTTGATTAATACTTGACTCTTCAAATTCAAATCACGAGCCTAAATTAATTATTAATTAATGATTGCTGAAGCAAAAAAAAATCCACAGAATCCAAAACCAAATTAAGTACAATTCAATCTGATTCCAAAACTAGAAAAACCATAGATCCTAGTTGGCAAGAAATTACCCAATTTGATTGACTGTTTGAGGATTTTGTTTTGCTCCTCCACCGCGTGATTGTGTGTGATGAAAAGTCAGTAATGGGATTTGAAATTTCAAAAGTTTCCGCACTGACTGACCTAATTTTCCTAAACTAAAATAATTAGGCACTAGACCTAATTTTCACTTACATTATTTAGCCTGGTTTGAGTCCTGTTATTTCAAAATTCTTATATTTTTCAAACTTATTTTTAATTTCACATTTTCCTAATAACATAATTTTACATATAAATTTAAATTTGTTTTTCTATTTTTTAATATACATTGTCCAAAAATTACTATTATAATATTTATTTTTCAACAAAATAGGGCCCCCAACAAAGACACAGCACAAAACATACATTGTCATTTGAAAAGGCCAGCAGACCAAACAAAGACAAAGCCCACAATCTAATCCAACTGCACATCTTCTACCTCTATCTCATAAATAAGAGTGACTTTTGTTTCTACTAAGTCGAGTCGAGTCAAATGATTTTATGACTCGACTAGGCTAACTTTTTTTTTTTAATTACGTTTCATTAGTTTTGTTTACTGTTTACAAGTCAAATAAATTGACGGCTCGATTCGGCGAAACCATTTTTTTTTCTTTTTATATTTGATTTCGTATTTTAAGTTACATGGTTTTATGGCTTGACTCGGCTAATCTTTTTTCTTTTACGTTTGAGTAGTTTTGTTTACTGTTTATGGCTCGGTTCGGCTAATTTATTTATTTATTATTATTATTTTTTTTACGTTTGTTTAGTTTTGTTTACTATTTACAAGGCAAATGACTTGACGGCTTGACAATGCTGAACTTTTTTTTTATTTTTTATTTTTTTACGTTTGATTTCATATTTTAAGTTACATGACTTTATGGTTTGGCTCGGTTAACCTTTTATTTTATTTTTTTGAGTAGTTTTGTTTAATGTTTACAAGCCAAATGGATTAGCGGCTCGACTCAGCTAAGCGTTTTTTTTAATTACGTTTGATTCAGTATTTTAAGTTAAAGATATTCGTTTTAAGCAATTTAAAATTTGT
>CAIGRB010122926.1:82827-94498 GCA_903798255.1 Fraxinus quadrangulata | reverse complement strand
ATAAAACATTCAAAATTGTAGATTTTTGGTAGAGATTTTACCCTCGTTACCTACACAATTTTGATACAACCTTGATATATTATTTCTTTCATCTTCTGTAGCTTTAACATCTGAAACAGTTTCGCATAATGAGAATGTCACAACTTTTGGTGTGACCAATTCAGATTGGAGTACATTTTTTTCTAATTGCGAAAATCAAGAAGATTAAGCAGGTAATAAAATATTTAACTTATTTATATAGATTACATATTGCTTTTCATAGTGAAAAGATCATGTTTTATTTAGATATATAAGCTTTTGTGCAAGATATGTCTAAATTTTCCCTAACGGCTCCTTATGCTTAAAAATTGGTGACATTTGAATGTAGAATAATGTCAATAATTAATTTGTAGATAACAAATTGAACAACAATCTCGACACAATTGCCACATCATACCCCCATGTTATCACGTGACAACACCATTTGTTGCATTGATCTGCTCTTTAAAAAGGTGGGTTTTTGAAAAATTGCCCCAACTTTAACACGGCACAACGACGTCGTTTACTCCGAGAATCGTTGTCCTCAAAACCCTGGTCTCAATCGATTGAATTCTGATTTCTGCTCTGTGATTTTCGAAATCATCTGTCCATACATAACAAATGAAGAGGGGACTGCTGTGGAACGATGAAGACGACGATGATACACCATCTTCTGACGATTCATCAACCCTAGATACAGACACGGAAGATAATCAAGCCTCCAAATCTACTAAGGAGAATTCAATTCGATCCTCCAAGAAGAAAACTTGTCAAGGTAACAAATTATTGTTCTCCTCTATTTATTATATAAATACATGGTCGGAAAATTTATGTGTTGATGGTATCTTGATTATTTTCCATTGATATTATTCTGGTGGAGATTCGATATTGACTTGCATGTCTACACTCTACATTCTTGTTATTTGTTGCTATGTTGTTGTGCTATCTAACTATACCTTATTTATTTCTTGAATGATTTGCTCGTCTTTCTAGTTGCACTGATACACGCTCAGATTCTAGCTTAATTATAAATATTGATATTCTGTGGAGTGCACGAACAATAGCCATTACATACTGCTACTTAGATATGACTTTCTTGGTCATTAAACATCATCCAAGCCTTGATTTGAGCCATATTTAATTTTCTCGACTCTGTGCTGTGTAACTATCTTATTGACTGCAGTGCAGGGTTAATCATTTACACCCCCTATCCAAGGATAAAAACCAAAAGAGAATGAAACGGATGAAAAGAACATGGGCATTTGATGGGTGATGATAATTTAGCTGCTGCTTGTGGCTAACTTCATTCTAATTCCTGATTCACTTAAACTGCATTCAATTTGCCTAATTATCTGCCATGTAGTCGTCATATAACTGACATGACCTCGTCTAATAATCCTTCACAGAATTCCCATGTTAAGTTGCGGAGCTTAATTATTGTCGTTGTACGGAGCCAATACGCGGATTGATATCCGCAGTGAGGTCACCGTGGGATTGAACTGAAGTGTGCTCAGACCAAAATTTTATTAAAGTAGCTTAGTAATTTCAAACTTGTAATTTTGATTTTTCCTAATTTGTCTTATAAATAGGGAGTCATTTACAGAAGATAGGGTATGATATTATTTCTTGTAAACTTCTTTTCATCATAGTGAATTACTATAGCTATGGGAGAGAACATAGACATTGAGGCGAACCTCTATAAATCTTGTGTGTTCTTGAATGTATTTTTCTTTATGCGAATTGATTGTTCACGGTGGAATAGAATTAGGGTTTCTAATTCTTTAACACCCCAGACTCTCCTTCCATCATTTTCACTGCACCTCCACCCCGCCCCCTCCATGATTTAAAAAATAATAATAATAAGAAAGAAAGAAAAAGAAGAGGAAAAACCAAAAATAGATTCTAATGGCTTGACCTTGAATTTTTGCTACTTGGATACAGTTGACTCTGCAAAGAAAAAGAGCAAAGGTGTCGACTTTGAAGCTTTGAGTCAACATGGATATAAAGGAGGATTATCAGTCTTGAGCATCCCACCACCAAAAGAGCCTGATCGGAAACAGGACTGGTCTTGGTCATTGGGAAAGGAAACTCGGGCAAAGGAGGTTGAAGAAACTTATGAAGATCGACTGAGAACAAGAGATGCATTAGCTGATGCAGAGCTGCTAAAAGACGTGCAAACACAGAAAGATAAAAAGAATCTATCATTTCAACAGAAGGAGAAGAGGAAGAGAGATCTTGGTCAGGCTAGTCGGGGGAAGAACTATGTGGAAGAAGAGAAGAGGTTGCTAAGAGAGAGTGGTGTTTACTCCGGGTTTGATTCTTAATCAGTCTTTACCTGTCTTTATTAGTTTCACCATCATTTATATTGTAATCCTGAATTCCGTATGACATTTCTAGTACTAAAGTTCTATTTTGATATATGTTGGTGAATCCACTTTGCGGTAATGGTAGCTTGTAGTTTATGTGTGCTTTGGTGAATCCACTTTGCAGTATTGATAGCTTGCAGTGTATATCAATTTGTGAAGTGAAAACAAACGCTTTTTATAAATCGGTGTGGCTATACATACATTTTAACAAAGAAAGTGTCCAGGACTTGTAATTGAAGATTTTTTTTTTCAATGACTATGATTTGTATTGTCTCAGCTCATTTATATAAATTTATGGCTTTCAGGTGGCTTGGGTTTTCATGTTTTCAGATGCTTCCAATTGTGTATTTTTACGGCTTTCAGGTGGAATGGGTTTTCATGTTACTAGATGCTTCCAATTGTGTATTTCTGCGACCATATACATTAGGAAAAGGATATTTTAGTCTAAGTTAGAAACAGCAGCATGTGTTTCTGTCCCTGATAAAGTTGCCTCCACATCCTGAATGGCATTCTCTTTAATCTTGTTGCCCAAGTTGATCTTCAATTTGAAGTCAAAATCCTGGTTGCGTTTTCTACCCTCAGTCTTTATCTGGTGGGGTGCAATCCTCAACATCATCCAGGATTTCAAATCCCGTCAATCCAAAAATCACATCTCAAATTCTAGTAGGGAAAGAGACTGGTTACCAAGTTCAGTTTGAAGTCCTTTTGAGTAGACAGAGATGGATATGTGTTTGGTTGCTGGTTTGATCTCTCTCGTCCAGCCTTATCCACCCTTATCCATGAGTGTACATTATTATCTCGAGTAAGAAATAAATTATACTGCCATTAGAGATGGAGATCCTACTAGCAATAATGCATCATGAAATGGAAATAACAATAAGCATTTGTGCAACCTTTAGTTCATTCAACAGTGTGATTAATGAGAATGATGGGCTATACCTTCATCACTTACCACCTTTCCATCTTTATCTAGTACATCCCTCATTTTACAAGGAATTCGATGAACATCCAAGAGAAGATCATTCAGTGAGAATGATTTATTGGCAGCAAAAAGGACAGAGTTCGCAAGTAATTTGGCAACTGACAAAATTTTAAGAACAAAATTTCCATAAAAGAGCAGTACATAATTAGTTTTGTGGCCACCTAAATGGCTTGTTTAATAAGGTGAATTGGACATTTCTGAATAGTATTAAAAAGTAAAAACTGAAAATCTTTTTCTACTTCAGTGATGTATTACCAAACATGCCCCGAAGGTAAATTTGTGATCAATATTATATAACGCGTCTTCAAGATCAGCCAGTCACTGATGTATACCTTTTCTTCCAGCCTCTATGTCAAACAAAGCCTTCCTCCTGCAAGTATCTGTCTAACTTCTCCATTTGCAATTAGAACATAAATCCATAACTTCATATCAGAATCAGCTTTGTCCTTTAGCCCAACACCTCTCCCCTTCTGTAGTTAGTTGCATTAAGACACTCTTGAGACAGGGCAGCAGATCTGCTGGAGAGGGTCCTATAAATTGCTCTGATAGTGTTGGGAGTAGTTCTGCAGCAACCTCCTACCAGGGAGGCTCCTACTTCACACCATTTGTTTACATAGGATACAAAATCTTTGTCTGATACACCCGTGTTTTGCTGCAACAGAAAATTCATAGTTATGAACTGTGGCAGTTCATATTTCCCTTTTCTTTATTTTTAAATATGGATACAAGTAGTAAAATTATTTGTACTCAATAAATTTTGTATTTATGGCCAAACTGCCAAAGTATAATATTGCATAAATGAGCCTTTAGAAACACATTACGTCCATCACGAACAATAGAAATGGAGGAACACCTTAATTGGCAAAATCAAGGGTAATAGACTAAACCTGGAAGTACATTGTAGTAAAGTCAAATTCCCGACCCAGAACCATGGCGGGAGAATTGTGTCTCATTTTACATTATCAAGAATCCTCCTTGCACAGATTTTTAATGAAACTTGATTTATCAAAAAAAAGGGTTCTCAGTTGAACTAGATTATTTTGAAGGCATTTCCCTCTATGCTACAATTTTTTTATCAAGAATAGAATAAAATAAAATATCAGCAAGCCAGGTCAGATAGTTTGTAAAAACAATATATTGGTGAGCAGCTTCTCAAAAAAAACTGAAATGAAAATGTCGAGAACTCACCACCCACTCCTTCCTATCAGCATCATAACTCTCGCCACTATTTGGGTAAATAAGTATCGGTTTAGTTGTCACCTGAAGGAACAATAAGTAAAATTAAAAACAATAATACAACTGAGCAAAATGGAACTAAAGATTATGTTAAAAATCTTCAGGGGACATAACTAATAATGCCAGTAGGAAAAAAAAAATGAGTACCCTGAAATACACTTAATGTGAAACCAGCAAGATTCTAAGTGATTAAATATGACACGCATTAGACCTTCAAATACTTGACAATTTATGTAGTACGAACATAAATATTTCATGGTCATGGAAGACCTGAGGGAAGGCCATAGAGGGAATAATTGCACATTTCTAAGCAAAAAATAAGTTGCAAAAGAAAAATCTATCAGAAATCATAAACAGATGAACTTTGTGGCGGTAAGAACCCTTGCCAAAATAGTCATGCCAGAAGAAAAAAATGGTGACACAAGGAGGAAATTAAGGAAAAGACAGAAAATAAATACCATCTTGACAGATAATATCAGATCTTGGATGAATCGAGGAGGGGTACAGTTGATCCCCACAGCAATAATTTTCGTGCACAGTTCAGCAATGGCAACACACTCAGGCAAAGAATCACCGCTGACCACATTGACACCATCCTTGGAGTTGAAAGACAACCAGGCAGGAATATTTATGCCTTCTTCCTCGAGAAGCTGAGCAAAAGCCTAGACAGCGACAATTATTTTAAATGTAAAAGAGTTCATGACCACAGCTCTATTCATTAATATAAAACCAGCATTGCACATTACAGATTATTTTCAGGGACAATAATGCGGTGGAGGAGAGGGGAATGTTCTTACCTCAGCTTCCAGCTTGTTTGGTACTGTTTCAAAAGCTATAAGATCAGGACCAGAGTCTGCAAGAACCTTAACCCTCCTCCGATGAAAGTTTTTCAAAAATTCCAGATCCATAGCATCTCCATAGTCACCGCTGTAAGTCCACAAGGATTATACAAGGAAGACATCAGATTGTCTCGTGTTAGACTTAAAGTCAAACCATGAGTATAGATAGTGCTACATACAATGTTCTTCATATGGATATATCAAGAATGAAAAGGAAGAGAAAACTATCAAAACCAAAATCATATAACTAAGTTAAATAAAACACGTATAACATCGAAACATGTAACATCATGTGAATTATAAATTTAGAAATAAACCATAAAATTTTATATCAATATAAACAAAACACAAAACTATATCAATAATAAAATTCCAACAAATATATCAAATAACCCCCCCAAGTCATCTATCAATAAAAAATTTTAAAATTCTCCCCCTAACTCATATAATCAATTCCTTGAAATAAATACACATCTCTCCCCCAAATTCGTATAATCAACTCCCTAAAATACATATATATCTCTCCCTCTTTTTGTCACAAATAACAAAGGAAAGACAAGTAATAATCAAATTAAACACAGAGAGAAATGAGTAAAAAAAATATGCACATGTATAATGATGCAAAAATTATGCAAAAACAAGTGATGGGAGAATAAAAAAAATTCAATTTGGAGACCAATTGTTTTTTTGAATTTTTCATAAATTTTCAACTTAATCATCATGAACAGTTATTTGCTTACTCATACATGCATAGATCATAAACAAGTAAACTTTTCCTACATAATTTATTTTAAACCTAGATGGAGTAAATTGTATAAGTCATTGATTTATGAAAAGTGCCATTAAACTCATGTAAGCAAGTCTCAAAACCTTAAATCAATAAGAAAGACGTGCAAAGAATCACCGATAAATGAATATATTCTTCAAAGTATGAAATCAGACCCAATGTTACTAGAACCTTATATAAATTAAAGGGCACAAAATTAATTGTATAATTTTTTTCATTCTCCCCCTATCTATGAGCACATATATATGTATATTTTTCTTTTAATTTTCAAATCTTATGTGCGGACTATTTTTCATTAAACTTTCTACATGACCCATGTAACAAACTTTAGGCAGATAACTCCAAAGTCAAATGACTTATAGGCAGCCAAGTATTAAGATACCCTGCAAGCTTAATCACTCAAGTCATATGGGCTATTTAAAAAGTATAAGATTGTCTCACAATATTTTATGTGCTTCAAAATTTTTCTTTGAAGTTCAAAAGTAATCTTTCTTTTAAGGGGATTATATAAGAGTTTAGATCAACTAGTTTAAATGTCATTTCATATTTAAAGTTAATTCACCACACATATAAACATCATCTCAAATCTCAAACCCGTCTACCTCGTAGAACTTCTGACCTCAATTCCTGCAATCTCACTTGATCCTACTAGAGGTGCGCTCCTTCAAAACAAATCTCAACTCTTAGTTTATACCTTAGTAGCCCTCCTGGACTGCGTGCTCTTAATGCCAGATCCCGACTCTTGATACCTCACCTTAGTCCTCCTGAATTTGTGTTTCTACAATAGCTTTCGATCTCTGGTATCGATTTATCTCCGGTTGATTGGTGGTTTGGCGTTCGAGTAAAAGATCTTGTGTGTTTTGATATGTGATTTTATATGAACAATATGGCTTGATCAAAAAAATGTGATTTAGATGAATTTATGGATCAAGTAATATATGGTGGTTGAATCTTAAAATCAATAAATGTTTTGGATCTTCAAAGGAATGATCTCTATGGAATAAATATGATTCAACACCCTTTTGGACGTTCATAGGATATATATATATATATATANTTCACCACCCTTTTGGACGTTCATAGGATATATATATATATATATATATATATAAGGGAAAGTGTTTGGGTTGAAAAAGAGATGAAAATCACGTATTTTAAAGCAAACGGGATTCAGGGCATCGAGCGTCAAGCCAGCGACAAGCAAGCAGCAACTGAGCAGTTGTCGGTATTATTAACTTTCTCTTCCGATGTCCATTTGAGGTGATTCAAAATGCGTTAAAAAGCTAACTCAAATTGCTAAAATTCTTCTAGAAATAGCCTTATCCAAATTCTAATATCTGCTATGTGAAAAATACATTGCAAATTGCGACTGAGAATTTGGAGCATAATTTGTACGGCTCTTTGACACTCTTTAGACTTCAAATTGCATTCCCTTGATCATATGTGGTCTTCTTGGACATCTTTGACTCTTTCAAGAACTATGCTACCAACTCCAACTCTTTTGACTTTAATTAGGATTTAATAACTCATATTTTGATTAGAGCTCGATAAAGTCCTAATACAATTCAATTAAGACTAGATTTTGACTAAGGAAATTGCCAATTACAAATTTAGAAATTGCCAATTATAATTTGGACCTAACAAAGAAGGATAGTGGAATATATATACAATACACATGCGTATGTTATTCCTTTGTTATGAAAATAAAAAGGTCACAGCCTATGGAAAATTCCAAAAAGCCAAGCTAACACAGCTGCTAGGAAAAGCGTCATTAGAATTTAATTCATGAATTCAAGAATGGAAGAACTATCTCACAAATTGTGTGGAGCAAAGAGTCTGTTAAGTTTATAGCCTTGTGAAAGTTGATACTATAGAAATCATATTAAACCAAATAGAAGAAAAGCCAATGGCTCTTAGCCATTTGTGTTCAAGTCACCTGTACTCAGAACCATCAGCAAGATAAGCACCATAACTTCCCACAGATGCCGCAACTATGATCTGCCGATGTTTGAGAATTCTACCGTCTGCTATGTCATCGGAAGAGGATTCACTACATCTAGTGTAGTATACATCCCGTGCCTCACGTGCAATTGAAACACTTTTTCTGAGCAACTTTTCACTTTCTTCTTGAGAAAAACCTCTGGCCTTGAACCCCTGGATTGTTGCCTGTAAAAATCCAATTTGGGGCATATTTCAATTCACATGTACATTCAGATAGGAAGAAAAGATTTTCGGAATCTGATGAAAAGAAACCAAGTACCTGGTAAGATGCTGTAATTATTATATCTGCACCAGCTTCAAGGTAATCAAGGTGTACCTGCTCTATAAGTAAACCATGAGCCATGCAGACAGAATCATATATTTTAGAAATCTTCATTATCTTTTCAATTATAAGAAATGGTAAATGTAGTTTATACTAGGTTATACTAGGTGGGCTTGCCCTTTTCTTTGAATTCAATAGCGGCCTGTATATTACAGGGAGGATTATGTTATATTATCTCCACTCATCAGATTTATTAAACCATCCACAATTATATTGTACATAAACGCAAAGATCAGAAGAAACACGTCAAAAAATCAAGAAAAAACACTGGATTGGCCAACTCACTAAGACAAGGGATGTTAGTGTTATAGATTAAACGCTTAATCTCATGCTATGCTACAAAGAGCAACAAATAATAACATAAAACACACGATTTAGGTTAATCCTCGGTAGAGATGAAAACTTAACAGTAATAAAGTATTCTCAAGCTCCACATATCCAATTGGTAAGAACTTCAAATGTATCTTCCGGGGTAGGGAAATCAAGAAATCAAAATGAAGAATTTTGAAAAGGCTTACGGAACGGATTAAATGCGGGGAGGTGAGAAGGCATTTAGCACTCCAGAGAGGGTCATTGAGGTCGGCACCGTGGCGTTCGAGCTCCGTCGCCAGGCCGCCGTCTATCACCGCCACCCCGCCGGATTCATGTAGAAGATCCGACAGCAAAGAAGGCGCCCACATTTTTCAGGAAAACGGTAAGTACCCAAAAATTGAATTGCAGAAATCTCTGGCGGTCAGAGCCGAAAAATCAAGCCGCTAGTTTTCTTGATTTTTTATCGCCCGGCGTTAAATCTTCATTAAATTTCCTTAAATTTTGGGGTTTAGCATCAAATGTGGATCCAATAAATAGACTCGGGTTGTGATGATCCCAGAACACAATAGACTTAGCTAAAGAGAGATGCCAGAGTGACAGGGTATTTGACAGCGCACCTGTTTCCAAAACCCTGTCAAATACCCTGTTTGAGTATCTTTTCTCTGTAAAACAGCTTGACTGGTTAAGCTTAAAATGACTTATTTTAAAGAGAAAAAAAAAATTAAATTTTTTTAAAACTCATTTTTAATCATATATTTTTTTAAAAAAATAAATTTATAAGGACATTCAGAAAAAAAAAATACCTTTTAACCTCACATTTCATCAAAAAATAAACTTTTTAACAAAATTTATTCTCGAGAAATGAAATTCAGCTTCAAACATGGCCTTAAAGTTCATTATAAGTAATATTTCCTCGTAAATAAGTTGTTCACTTTTCCAAAAATTCACCCTTATCCAAAGAAGAGTTGAACATAGTTAGACGATTCAGTAAAATTTCGTTTATACCACTTGAGTTATGTATTGGTCTCAATAAATTATTTATTCTTATTTATAAGCAAATAAAATTATTCAGTTTGACATAAGACACGAACCGAAATAGATAATTTTTATTTTGAATCTCATTTACTTATAAGTATATAAGTAATTTTGTTTAAGCCTGTATGAGTTGTATATTGTTTTTTTATTTTTGTTGGATGGAAAAGCTTAAACATTTGTTTTCATTCATTTTTCTTGACGAATGAAGGGTTGTACTATGGGTACATAGCATTTTCCACGAATGAATCATTGTCCTTTGACTTTTACAATATGTATATAATCCCGTTACATTGTTAGAAAATTTTATCACCTTCCTTGACAGAATGTTACATAAAATTCTATTATTAGATGTTTAAAAAATAGTCAATTTTTACTTCAATCATACTTTGCCAACTCTACATCTATCAACTAGATAAGTAACATTTTCTGATAAAATGGCTTAACTCATACGTGAATTATTAAACACTGTAACGATATGCATGATTCATATTCTAACCTCTACAAATTAATATTTGATAAATTAATAATCTCTATTTTGTAATTTATTTATTTTTTGTCTCGACTTGAACTATTAGACTAAATTAATAAAATAATAATTTTTTTCTGAAACCCTCACATAACTATGTACTTCCATTCATATCATAAATTAATAATTTGATGAAATTATAATCATAATTAATTATTATATTTTATTAAAATTAGTCAATATAATATCACATCAAATGAGAATCGTTTTTTTTTTTGACGATTCTAGCCTTATTGTAATTCAACTATTTCAATAATTCTTTATTTTTCGTTTTTCAATATGTATTTAATTTATTTAACCATTTAGTTACAATCAATGTACATGTACATTTGACAGATTCATTTCATCTGTGTGCTTTTATTATGTATGAATTATCTATCATTAATTCTCATTTAATTAACATTCAAATTCAATTAATTAATATTCATTTTTATTTTGCTTTATTAATTCTACTTATAAGTTAATTAGAATTTCACATTAAAAAATGCATTTCATTATTCACGTCCATGTATGCTAATTAACATTCATATTTACTTAATTGAAAATTAAATAAATAATTTAACATTCATTGTCACGCATATATTCTCTGATATTAATTCTAAAGTAATTAAGTAAATCTGAATGTTAATTAGCATACATGGACGTGAATAATGAAATGTGTTTTTTAATGTGAAATTCTAATTAAATTATAAGTAGAATTTATAAAGCATAAATAAAAATGAATATTAATTAAATGAATTTGAATGTTAATTAATTGAGAATTAATTATAGGGAATTCATATATTAATGAATGAAATGAATTTGTCAAATTTACTTGTACATTGGTTGTAACTAAATGGTTAAATAAATTAAATATATATTGAGAAACGAAAAATAAGGTATCATTGAAATAATTGAATTACAGTAAGGCTTGAAATAATTTGTTGAATACGTTTAATTAAATTAATGCAATTACAATGAAAATTATTAAATTAGGTACAATGAATTAATTTTTGGATTAATTTAATGTATATTTAGTGAATTAATTTATATTCAATTGATTAGATTGATAAAATGCAATGGATTTTTAGTTAATTAAATTAAATGTGTATTCGTTGAATTATAAATACATTCTTTAAATTAATAAATTATTAATTTATCGATTAATTAATACCTCTTTTAAGTAATAGATTGATATGATCTCAAAGGCTAATAATTTATAGAGGTTATAATGTATTGTCTTTAATATGATTAGATGACTATTAATT
>CAIGRB010122926.1:43529-80599 GCA_903798255.1 Fraxinus quadrangulata | reverse complement strand
AGCAAAGGAGTTTGCAGAATTCATCAAAGGTATTATTTCTATCACAGTTTCTATCTAAATACAAAGCAGATCCGTGTATGGAAATTGAAAATGGCTTATTTTTCGCTGCGCATGTTTAAGTAGATTCCCAACAGAGAAATGGTGGAATTTTATTGTCTGTCGGAGGGGGAGGGGGAAGTTGGTTAGAGTTTCTTTTACATGCTTGATATAAACAATACTTCTTTTTTGTCATCTAATTTAAGAAAGGTTAAATATATTCACACCACATTTTTTTAAGTGCACTACATTTTAATTGCATGATATGTTCAAAACATTCAGTTCTTATTACACATATGTTATCAACTTTTTTTATTGTATTTTTATTTTGAATCTTTCATTAATTAATACATCTTGTCCCTTATAACGATTTATGTCAAAAATTTCAATAAAGGGTATAAATTAATTTATGTTGCAGTATGAAAAACGATCACAAATTCCTTTTTGTTGGTACATATTGGTAAATGTATTTTATACACTTATTCGGGTTCCAAAATATTGACATTTCGTAATTATTTTAATAGAATTATAGCATAATTTATTATATAATGTGTTATTAGGTGAAACTCAATGAATGGAAGTGAAATTGAAAGAAAGTGGCGAAAAATGGCAAGATCCAAAGTTTATGGCACGATAAAAATTCGAGAATGTTAGGGGTCAAATGAAAGCAATTAGAAGTCAAAATGAGTGAAATATGACCAAAATATTTTCACAAATCAAATTTCAACCGCACATGGATGTTCCAGATTTTCATTCGGAGATTGAGACCAATATTTGACTCAGTAAACGTTCGAATGGGAAAATAGTTATTTCTAATAAAGTTGTAGCCATTTGAGTTATCTTTCCAACGCATCTTATATCGACTTAACCAGATATCGGGAGAAAACGTTATGACAAAAATATTGAAACGGACGCGAAAGAATTTCAGCAAGGTAGCGCCCAAGCGCTGCCTGGAGCCCTATCGCGACGCCTAGGAGCTGCGCTGCCAAGTAGGTTTTTTTTGCTAATTGGACTGTGAGAAGTCTAGAAAAAGACTCCAATTTGGCCAAGGACATGTAAGGAACTATAAATAGACCTAAGGAGGCACTAATAAATAGTTCCAAACATTGAGAAACAGGGTTCCACACATTGAAAAAGAGAAATATAACGAGAGATTGAAAAGCAAAATCAAGAGAAGAAATTCATCGCGAGATTCAAGATCAAAACAAAGATTGAAAGTGGAAGAAGACCTTTGTGCAAGAATTTATTCTTTTCCATATCTTTATTCCAATAATCCGGTAATGTATTCAAGTTTATTTATTTATTTTTCTTTTTACATTACGTGTAACTAAACTCTAAATTAGGGTTAACAATGTAGTCTTTTGAGACCCTTAATTCTTTAATTCAAGATCTCTGTGGTATATTCTTTGATGTGTTGGTTTTATTATGAGTTTAATGTATTAAATTACCCTACAATAATTTGGTAATTTTGTGAGTCTCTTACGAATCGAGATGTGAGCTTGAGATTTAGACTGTATAACAAAATTCGGTAAAGTAGTATAACATGTAGAGATATATATTACTAGTTATTGTGGTCGTTATAGGAATTCTTAGAACTATAATTCGTTTAACTAAGGGTAATTCACGTAGAGATATGAAATTGAATTAGTGTAATAGGTTCAATGAGAATTCGAGAAAAGTAAATTGAATATCATAAAAGAATTCGATCGAACACTACATTAAGTGAAAATCTTGAATTATGAATTAAGGTGATCATTAGATGAACTTGTTCTGCCCTAATATTCATTACTCATTCGAATCTTTATTAAATCAATGTTTGCAATTTTTATTATTTTCCATTAGTTTACAACTAAGAAAAATTATTCACAAACATTATCTTTATTTGTTTACTTTCATCAAATAAGACATAGGCAAAATAGATTAAGACTAAAATATAGTCTTCGTGGGAACGATAGTCCGGATTCAAAGGTCTATTATATTATTTGTTACGATATCGTACACTTGCGATACAAAAAAAGCAACACATATAAACTATGATAAATTCGATGATGCTAGATCACAGGATAGTGAGGAATATTGTATGTGAGAAATAAGAAAAAAAAAATTGTAAATACGATAATTTTTAATAAATTCTAGGTATTCTTTGGTTGATGAGTAATTAAAATAGACTCAAACAATAGTCAATAGTGTCATCCACGCAAGATAGTGGAGAATCTCAAGATTTCATAATTTAAAATGCCTTGAGAAAATGTTCAAATGGGGATGTCGTGGGAATGATTTTTCTGCACAAGTAGCATAGTCATTGTCACTATCTTTGTTTTCGGAAAAATAAATCAAGAAGGTTGTGAGCATTACTGGTTGAGTAATCACTATCTTTATTTAAAGTACACAATGACAATTGTAAGCATACTATCTCCCGTGCCAAGATCTAGTTGATTATTGGATTAAGCTATTTTTATGGATTTCTTTACAAAAAACTTTACAGATGTTGACTTGACGAGCATTAGAGAAAGACTGAGCTTGCGAGCATTAAATGTAGTTGTTTTGACATTTACTTTAACAAAAATAAAAATTATAGAATATGATTAAAATAAGTCTCAAATACAAAATATTATTGAGAAAAAGAAAAGATAGTACTAATAAATTTTATCACACCAAAACAATCCCATTTTTAAAAAATTAATAATTCTAGTTAGTAACAAAGAACTAAAAATAACGATATTTTATGACATAATGTTGTTTTAATTTTTTTTAAAAAAAATTAACATTATTTCAAATCAAACAAAATAAAGTAGTTTCATACTGCACGATGTAAGTAAAATATTCGAAACAACTCTTTTTACACTATCAATTATCATGCAAAATAAAATCAAACACATCTACAAAATCTTATTCTATTTTGTACTCCATTCCTAATCTATTTTCATTTGTTCTTAAATAATAAAACTTCAAGCCATTGAGATGGCCTCTAGTTCTGAGAAATAGTGTTGGGAGTCTTCAGGGAAAGTAGATATATGGATGATCTGTGCAGAGGCCGATTTGCTAGACATGATTCCAACTGAGCGAATACGTGAGGTGATGAGGGGCCATATAGCTCTTGGATGATGCAAGAGAGGCCCATTGAATATAGTATTCAGTGGGGGCTGCTAGAGTACTGTCTAGGATGATCCAAGCTCAATTAAAATTATCCGAGCGAAAGATAATTGCCTCTCACATAGCCTCGTCATTAAAATTTTTGCTTCAAATGTTAAGTACCAATGCCTCTGCTATTTTCGTAGAACAATATACCGGTAAGGACTATCCGAAGCTGGATATGTTCTTTATTTGGAAAGTCGGGTCCTCAATTTCTACCTACCAACATAAATGAGACAAATTGGCCAGAATAAGCTAGGCTAATGAGCTACTGTTGCTTGCTTCGACCAAAGGCAAAGAAAAGGCAGAGCTTTAGCCAAAGAGGTAAAAGAAAAAAAAAAAGGAGATTACTAAGTCTTTTGACCCTCATCCTGCTCCTACTCGCTAGGTGACCTTAATGGAGAAACTAATAGTTCATAAGTTCGTCACCTCTTTCAGAGTTAAGGAGGATGAAGTCGAGGTCCCTGATGAATCCTTTAAGAGGAGAAAGAGGAAGGGGATCGCCCAAGAGAGGCCCTCTAATGATAAGGCCTAGAATTTTTGAAGGGCCGTAAGGAAGAGCTCGATCTAGCTGCCTTCGCCATGATCTATCCTGAGGTCCAAGCGGCTTCTAGAGACCATAAATATTGGATCGAACAATATGCCCTTTACGTCAAATCTTGTGACTCGGTAGAACTGATGGAGGAGGGGATCACCTTCTAGGCTCAGGCAATGGGCACTGATGGAGGCGGGGATCATCTTCTAGGCTCAGGCAATGGGCTTCACTATTGCTGCCCAAATGGAAATATAGCAGTTGCAGAGGAAGAACATGAAGTTCCTCCAAAAAGCTAATAAGGTAGAGGAGGAGCCCAAGAAGCTTTAGGTTGTGGCCAAAAGATTGCAGGACGAGATCGAAACCGCTAAGACTAAGCAAACTGAGGAGGAGTAAAAGTTGGAGTTCGTTGTTGTTGAAAATGACTATTTGAAAAATGAAATCAATCTTTCCAATTTCAAGGTGAATGCTTAACGAGGAGGGTGGAAACCTCTAACAATCTTCGATAGATGACCTCAGATGCCTTGGAGACTGCAACTAAGGGAAAAGATGGATTGAAAGCCCACTATATAATTATATAAAAAAAATTGTGGTTATATTACTTTTATGGATATTTAATGTATGTATTCAATCCAACCGTTTGCTTGTTATCCAATTTTTTTTAAGAATCATATTTGCTTATGAGATGTAGTCAACGTAGTCGACTCAGTCTCTAGACTAGGGATGGTAAAAAAGTTCGCCGACTCGATCGACTCGGGCTCGGCCATGAAAAAGCCCGAGTCGGGCCAGGCTCGGGCTCGGTGAAATCGAGCCGAGGCTCGAGCAGAGCCCATTTTGGGGCACCGGCTCGAGCCCGAGCCGGCCGGTAAAAAAAAATAAATAAAAATGAGGCAGGCTGCTGTGCGCAGGCAGCTATTTTAGCTGCCAGCTAAGGAAGCAAGCTGCCTGCGCATGCAACTTTTTTTTACTGCCTGCACAGGCAGCACAAGGAGGGAAAAAAAAACCCGAGTCGGCTCGGCTAAGGTTCGGGTCGAGCCTTTTCTTCTCGGCCAGCTTTGCTCGGCTCGGCGGGGGCCAGAAAAAGCATGAGCTGAGTCCGAACTTTTTTTTTCGGCTCGACTCGTTGACATAGCTACTCTAGACAAGTGAAGTGAGTCCTTTGAAGGCATCACAATTAGATAAGGTTCAAGGTCTTGGAAATTTTTATTTTAAATATTTTTAATAATAGTATTTTTAGTCAATTTTTTTCAATCACTAATAATAACATTTTCTATAGATTTAATTTCCGTCGAAAATTCCGACCTTGCTAAGGTTTTCGCTTAGGAATTAGGAGCCTCAAGTTGTTTGAGTTGTCTATGATAATTGATCGTAGGGAAAACTTTATATTAATTTAATGCAATTTTATCTTTAACGAACTCATTACATTAAAGAAAAGTTACTTTATTTCAAAATAATAGTAGAAATTGAACCCGTTGTCAACTCAGACAACAAATTTACACTTTATCTCATTCCCTACTTTACATAGAGTAAAAAGGTCTCGTTCTTCAACTGTAGTTCAAAACTTTCTAACAATCAAACTACTACATTAGGACAACAATGTAAATGGTCCAACATTCAACACCGAAAGAAAACACTTTTGATATCATAATTGTCAATATTATAAAAATATTTTGGACAACACTTAAAACAAATATAGAAAAAAATTATTAAATTTGAGACATTTTAGTCTTTGCACCAAACATGCTTACAATCATGCTACATGAACATTAAAATTAACATAAATCTTGACATAATGTTACATGACATTTTATTATTATATAATTTAAAATACAGTTATATTTTCCATCGAATCATCTACTGCCACATATAATTATGTCAAGCTTTCTATCAAATCTTTTTGACAAAGTAATTTTATACCTACATTTAATGATCACCAGCTCAACCTTCCTTTAATGCTCGTCAGGTCAGCATTGGTAAAGCATTCTGTAAATGAAATATGAGCAATGATACACGTACAGAAATGGCATCACAAAAGGCCTACATACCACACATGCAGGGTTGGGTGGTGGGCGGGCGGGCGGTTTTTTTTTCAATATAAAATTCAGCTGGGGCCCACCCAATGTGTCTTTTCTGGTTTACTTCTGTGAAAGGAAATTCTGTACACGCAGAATTTTCCATGAAATATATACCCTTAATCATTCTACGTCTCAAATGATTCATAATGGCATGCTTGGCTATGTTAATAGGCAAGTTATATTTACTTCTAATTTATTTACTTCTTCGAATGCGATTTTATAGATTTCAATTTAATCAATAAGACATACTTTCTTGAAAAATAACTTTTAAAAACAACATTGTGTGGGGTGGCTTATAAGCAAGAAAGATAAAATATATGAAATAAATATTTTCCCTCAAGTTCATAAGCATGAAATAAGCTACCCTGCATTAAAAAAAAAGCAAAATAACTATTTTAAAGAAGAAAGAAAAATAGTTACATTTAAACAAAAGTAACTTTTTGAACCAAAGTTCTAGAACGTAAAGAAGTAATTTATAAGGAAAAAAGAAAGCTGAACGCGGTTAGATAAATACTTTAATTTAAGTTTCAAAGAAAGAGACCGTTTTATTAATGTGCGAAGATCTTTTTGTCTGTTACTACAATTTTGATAGGTCACAACAATAACTATTTTTCTTCGAATTCTTATTTAGAATTTTCATTTTTTTCCCTGAAAATTCTAAGNTCAAGGTCTTGGAAATTTTTATTTTAAATATTTTTAATAATAGTATTTTTAGTCAATTTTTTTCAATCACTAATAATAACATTTTCTATAGATTTAATTTCCGTCGAAAATTCCGACCTTGCTAAGGTTTTCGCTTAGGAATTAGGAGCCTCAAGTTGTTTGAGTCGTCTTTGATAATTGATCATAGGGAAAACTTTATATTAATTTGATGCAATTTTATCTTTAACAAACTCATCACGTTAAAGAAAAGTTACTTTATTTCGAAATACTAGTAGAAATTGTACCCGTGGTCAACTCAGACAACAAATTTACACTTTATCTCATTCCCTACTTTAGATAGAATAAAAAGGCCTCGTTCTTCAACTATAGTTCAAAACTTGCTAACAATCAAACTACTACATTAGGACAACAATGTAAATGGTCCAACATTCAACACCGAAAGAAAACACTTTTGATATCATAATTGTCAATATTATATAAATATTTTGGACAACACTTCAAACAAATATAGAAAAAAATTATTAAATTTGAGACATTTTAGTCTTTGCACCAAACATGCTCCCTTCAACACAACTACATTTACAATCATGCTACATGAACATCAAAATTAACATAAACCTTGACATAATGTTACATGGCATTCTATCATTATATAATTTAAAAAACAGTTATATTTTCCATCGAATCATCTACTGCCATATATAATTATGTCAAGCTTTCTATCAAATCTTTTTGACAAAGTAATTTTATTTAATGATCACCAGCTCAACCTTCCTTTAAAGCTCGTCAGGTCAGCATTGGTAAAGCATTCTATAAATGAAATATGAGCAATGATACACGTACAGAAATGGCATCACAGAAAGCCTACAGACCACACACATGTAGGGTTGGGTGGTGGGTGGGCTGGCGATTTTTTTTTAATATAAAATTGAGCTGGGGCCCACCCAATGTGTCTTTTCTGGTTTACTTCTGTGAAAGGGGATTCTGTACACACAGAATTTTCCATGAAATATATACCCTTAATCATTCTACATCTCGAATGATTCATAATGGCATGTTTGGCTATGTTAATAGGTAAGTTATATTTACTTCTAATTTATTTACTTTTTCGAATGCGAATTTATAGATTTCAATTTAATCAATAAAACTTTCTTTCTTGAAAAATAACTTTTAAAAACAACATTGTGTGGGGTGGCTTATAAGCAAGAAAGAAAAAATATATGAAATAAATATTTTCCCTCAAGTTCATAAGAAGCTACCCTACATTAAAAAAAAAAAAAAAAGCAAAATAACTATTTTAAAGAAGAAAGTAAAATAGTTACATTTAAACAAAAGTAACTTTTTGAACCAAAGTTCTAGAAAGTAAAGAAGTAAGTTATAAGGAAAAAAGATAGCTGAACGTGGTTAGATAAATACTTTAATTTAAGTTTCAAAGAAAGAGACCATTTTATTAATGTGCGAAGATCTTTTGTCTGCGACTACAATTTTGATAGGTCACAATAATAACTATTTTTCTTCAAATTCTTATTTAGAATTTTCATTTTTTTCCCTGAAAACTCTAAGTTACGTACTTTGCTTGTTATTTTCATTACGAAATATTTTGAAAATCAATCTTTTATGGTTTTTTATGAAGGAAAAATATTTGTGCCAAATTAGTTTGACAGTGCTAAAAAGAGCTAACAATGATCCTCAAAATTATAGTGAAGAACAGTCAACAATAATGTATGTATTTCTCAGCACAACAGTGAAATCAAGAATCATAGGGTAACATTACATAGGTCTCCCGTCCTTTTCCAGAATCTCAAGAACCAGCAAACAAATAAGTTGATGCTTATAATATACCAACAACCCCACGAAAAAACAAACACACACTGTTCTTGTGCATAAATCACAGCACTTTATCCGTTTTCACTTTTTTTTTTTCTGAAATTATCAAATTTTATTACGAGTTCCCTTTTCTCAGCACTTTTGTTTTCTTTCTTCCGCTCCTTTTACTCCCTTTTGCAGATTAGACGGAATTAAATACTTATTTTTCTCTGCAAAAAAAACAATGTTTTGTACTATAATGTCTATCTTCACATGCTCCTAAATCTACCTCCCTACACTGGAGCTGAAAGATCCGTGCTTCATCCGCGGATCGTCAAGTCCCGGTATGTTTTTGCACTAGTTCATTATTTTTCTTGAATTGTGAACCACCTTATATTGTTTAGCCATCATTTTGCGTTTATTCCAAATTGAATGTCAAATCATGTAAATTAGCTTGTCATTGATCATTCTTTTTTTTTCTTTTTTTTTTGTGATGGGGGTGGGGGTTTGGGTGTGTGGGGGAATTCATAAGTTGCACTTGAGGTATAAAGGAAGAGATAAGAGTCTTAGTACTGCCTTGGTTTTTTTTTTTTTTTTTTTTTCTGGAAAAAGAGAATTGAAATCTGAAATATTGTATTTTTAACTTTGGTCACTGGGCTGATTTTTCTTTTCTCCTTGATATTTGTATGTTCAAATAATCTTGACACGATTTTGGCATCTGCAAGTGGGCTCCTTTTGTATTCTTGCTTCTTGGGGGATACAATATAGTTAGGTGGTCAGCCGAAAGTGCATAAAATGGAGAACTATGAGATACTGGAGCAGATTGGTAAAGGTTCTTTTGGTTCTGCGCTACTCGTGAGGCATAAACAAGAAAAGAAGAAGTAAGGAACCTTTTATTTTACACTGTTATTTATGTCTTTTACTTCATGAATCATGGCTCCTGGAATGATAGCTTAGTTTAGGGACCATTATTAATTTGTATATTCTTGATTAGTAATTTCCTCTTTTCTCTTAGGTATGTTATGAAGAAAATCCGCCTTGCTAGACAGACGGATAGAACTCGCAGATCTGCACGTCAAGAGGTGAGTACTCAATTTGTCCCTTTTTGTTATGAATCAAATGAGCGGGTTGATAAAGCTTTTAAAATTCTTAACTCCACAGTGTATAATTGTTCGGAATCTTTGAAGTAGAATTATGATGATGTCATAGATGAAAGAGCAATACTATTCAACATCACAGGTGCTTAGCACCAATCTAGGTGTATCCATTAAGTGTCCTTAAATGATTGGACATCTTAAATATGGCTTATCCTAGAATGAGAGAACCACTTGAGGAAAAATAACTCTCATTAATCATAACATAGGTACATGTCTGAATAAATAGAGTTACAGCGGAAGAACAAAAGGAAAGAATAAATTAAAGGAAAAAAAAAGAATAAAAAATGCTAACTTCTAAGGAAACTAAATATCCTAGGATATTCACACATTTACAGCCGAGATTCTTTTAGAGAAATAGGAAACTTTCCAACACTCCCCTTAAGCTGGCTTGAAGATATCTTCCATGTCCAGCTTGCTAATGAGGTTTTCAAACTGTTTTTTTGGCAGCCCCTTTGTCAGTATGTCTGCTACTTGCTAAACTGTCGAGATATATGGCAGACATATTACTCCTTCATCTATTTTCTCTTTAATAAAATGATTGTCTACTTCCACATGTTTTGTTCTATCATGAAGAACTGGGTTGTCAGCAATAGCTATTGCAGCTTTATTGTCACAATATAGTTTCATTGGTAGTGAATTAGTAACCTTTAATTCTTCCGGCAACTTTTTGATCCATAGAGCTTCACAAATTCTATGAGCAACAGCCCTAAATTCTACCTCTGCATTACTCCTTGCCACCACATTTTGTTTCTTGCTGCGCCATGTTACTAAATTTCCTCTAACAAAAGTGCAATAGCTGGAAGTTGATCTTCTATCAATGACACTACCAGCCCAATCTGCAGCAATGTATAATTCAACCTGTAAATTCCCATGTCCTCCAAATAATAAACTTTTACCTAGAGTCCCTTTTAGGTACCTTAAAATCCTGTACACAACATCAAAGTGCTCGAGTCCTGTTGAGTGCATAAATTGACTTACCATGCTTGTTGCAAAGGCTATGTCAGGACGTGTATGAGAGAGATAAAAGAGTTTTCCTACCAAGCTTTGGTAATGCTCTCTATTGGTCACTTCTTTAGCCTTAGCTAGTTGGAGTTTTATGTTCGGCTCTATAGGTGTTTCTATTGCTTTGCACCCTAGCAGACCAGTTTCTCCAAGTAAATCAAGCACATACTTGCGTTGGGAAACAAAAATTCCTTTCTTTGACCTTGCAAATTCCATACCAAGAAAATACTTCAAGTTGCCTAGGTCTTTGATCTCAAAATCCTGTGCAATAATCTTTTTCAACCTCTCTAGCTCATTGCTATCATCACCTGTGAGAATTATATCATCCACATAGACAATAAGGATAGCCATTTTACCTCCACTAGCGTGTCTATAGAACATAGTATGATCTGCTTGACCTTGGCAGTAGCCGTGACTCTTTATTACCTTCCCAAAGCATTCAAACCAAGCTCTAAGAGATTGTTTGAGTCCATACAACAATTTCTTCGGTCTGCACACCTTGCCTTTGGCACCTTTCCCTTCAAATCCTGGTGGTAGATCCATAAATACTTCATCCTCTAAGTCTCCATTTAAGAAGGCATTCTTCACATCTAGTTGGTATAAAGGCCCGTTAGAGTGAGCTGCTAGAGAAAGTAACACAC
Source organism: Fraxinus quadrangulata (assembly GCA_903798255.1). Taxonomy (NCBI): domain Eukaryota; kingdom Viridiplantae; phylum Streptophyta; class Magnoliopsida; order Lamiales; family Oleaceae; genus Fraxinus; species Fraxinus quadrangulata. The sequence continues at coordinate 69,555 of CAIGRB010122926.1, read as the reverse complement.
GAATTGAGTTCATCTTGGCTACATGAGCAAATGTTTCCGGTAGTCAATTCCATATGTTTGAGTGAACCATTTCGCCACAAGTCTTGCTTTGTACCTTTCTATACTCCCATCAGCCTTGAATTTTACTGTAAATACCCATTTACAGCCAACAGTCTTCTTCCCCTTTGGTAGGTCACCAATTTCCCAAGTGCAGTTAGCAATTAGTGCATCTACCTCTTCTTGAATAGCCAATCTCTATTTTGGGTGATCGAGTGCTTCCTGAATGGTTCTTGGAATAAATAGATGAGAAGCATTTGAAGTAAAGGCTTATGAGTATCGAAAAGTCTATGATTAGATAGATGGTTGGAAATAGGATGTGTGGTACATGTTTTAACTCCTTTCCTAAGGGCAATAGGCAGGTCAAGATCCGAAGAATTATCAAAAGAAAGATCCAGAGAGGAAGTACCTAGAGTATGTTGAGGAGGACGACCAACTTATGTAGGTGAAAATGATTGGCCTTGCTCTGGATTTGAAGAAGGAGCTCTATTATTCTGATGATCTCTTCTTCTGGTATAAACATAAAGCTCAGATGAGGAAATATTTGATAGTACTCCCCCTGTTTATGAATCGGGAATGCCTTGTATAGGTAGACTAGGATGTCCATTATTTTCACCTATTAAGGTATCGGTTTCCTAACCCTTTAAAGAATTGATGTCAATGTCAAGGAAATATTGGGAAGAGGCTTACAGGTTTACCAGAATTCATCTTCATTTTTCTATTTCTTCCCCTGAAGACAGTAATGGCCAAAAAATGGCTGATTTTCAATAAAAACATCCATGCTGATGTGAATTTTTCTGGTTAGAGGGTTGAAACATTTGTAACCTTTTTTATTAGGAGCATAGCCAAGGAAAACACATTTTTCTGCCCTAGGATCAAGCTTGGATCGAAGATGGGTCAGTATATGAACAAAAATAGTGCATCCAAACACCTTTAGTTGCAAGTCGGATGTTATCCGACAAGTAGGAAACAATTTTTTTTAGGCAATCTAACGGAGTAATGTATTTTAAAACTTGAAATGGCGTCCTATTAATGAGATAACTTGCAATTAAAATAGCATCACCCCATAAATATTTAGGAACGTGCACTAAAAACATTAGGGCCCGTGCAACCTCTAACAAATGACGATTTTTCCTCTCAGCAATACCATTTTGTTGTGGGATGTCACAACAAGTAGATTGATGTTGAATACCTTTTGTTGAGAGAAATGTTCCTAAACATTTGTTAAAATATTCAGTACTATTATCGGTTATAAGGATACTGATTTTTGTTAGGAACTGGGTTTCAACCATATTAGAAAAATCCTGGAAAATTCTTGCTACCTCAGATTTATCACTCAACAAATACACCCAACACAAACATGTATGATCATCAATAAATGTAGCAAACCATTTTTTACCAGAAGTAGTAGTGATTTTTGAGGGACTTCAAACACCATTGTGGATTAAATAAAAAGGCATGGAAGGATGATATGCTTTTGATTGATAAGTGCTTCGGTGACTTTTGGATATGTGACAAACATCACAATGAAGAGAATTGCAATCCAAATTTTTAAATAAGCAAGGAAACAAATGTTTTAAATAGAGAAAACTAGGATATCCTAGTCTAAAATGCCAAAGCATTATTTGTTCACGTACAGAAACAAATCTAGTACTATTACTCAAACCTGAGCTTGTTTATTGTTGAATGAAGTCTCATCGAAGTAGTAGAGTCCATCAATCATCCTAGCACTGCCAATCATCATCCCCGAGAGTTGGTCCTGAATTTCACAATGGGAATCAAAGAAAATGACACGACAATTAGAGTCCCGTGAAAGTTACTAATAGGCAGCAAGTTGCGGGCAAGTTTAGGGACGTGAAGGACATATTTGAGTTCTATTTTTTCAGAGATTTGGACAGAACCTGTTCCAGCGATGGATGAAAAACTTCCATCTGCAATTCTAATCTTTTTATGACCAGAACAGGAAGAATAAGATTGAAACAATTGAGAGGTACTAGTCATGTGATTAGATGCACCCGAATCAATAATCTATGGAGCAAGATTTATTGTTTGAGCCAATAAACCAATAGGAAGACCGGATGCAGAAGTAGATTTCAGCTGTTGAAGAAGTTGATCCACCTGCTCAGCACTTAGGAAATTAGCTTCATTGGCTTTAGGGACTGCATGATTGCTGCCAGTGTCTAGAATTGTTGTTCTTCCAATTTGCCGGCTTTCCATGGAGTTTCCAGCAATTTTCTCGAGTGTGGCGTGGCATCTTGCAGTAGTCACACCATGCTTGAGACTTATCTTCCAATCTCCTTTGATTAGAGTAAGGCCGTTGTGCAGAAATATTGGCTGTAGCCAAATCTGTGTTACCAGCAGCATGTGGGGCAGGATTATTGGCAGCAACTAGAGCAGAATTTTCCACAATCTGAACCTCCTTGTTCTTCATCATCACACTCCTTCGACAATCTCCTCGTAGTACTTCAGAAAACACTTCCCCGAGTGGGGGTAGAAGCTGTCCCTAGGATTCTTCCCCTTACTTCATCAAACTCATCGTAAAGTCCAGCCAAGAATTTAAAAATTCTTGCATTCTCCATCATCTTCCGATTGTGTTTGCAATCATCAGGATTTTTCCATTCATATTCATTCAATAAATCCAGATCTTGCCATAGGCCCTTGAGAACATTGAAATACCTTGTTACACTGCCATCTCCTTGATAAGTATTGCTGATCTTCTGTTGTAGTTCATAAATTTGAGAGTAATTCCCATGGTCAGAGTACATTTGATTCACATTGTCCCAAAGTTCCTTTGCAGTAGAATAGCACGTGTAATTAGCGCTAATCTCTTCATCCATAACATTCACGATCCATGCCATCACCAAGGAATTTTCAGCATCCCATACAGTATAAGATGGGTCTGTCTTCTCAGGCTCCTTAGCTTCACCAGTCAAGTACCCTATCTTCCCTCTTCCACGAATATACATCCTGATAGATTGTGACCAGCGTAGAAAGTTAGCCTCATTCAATCGTATATTGGTAATTTAGACAGAGTATGGTTCAGAATGGGCAGGTCTGGTTTCAGATTTGGTTTCGACTTTAGCTTTAGTTTCAGCCATGGCTACAACAACAGAAGAGAAGGAACAAGGAAGAAAACCCTTTGGGAAACTAGGGTTTACAAAAGGTCACGAGTCGGATCTTGCTCTGAAACCATCTAGAATGAAAGAAGTGGAAAAATAATTCTCATTAATCATAACATATGTACATGTCTGAATAAATAGATTTACAGTGGAAGAATAGAAGGAAAGAATATATTAAAGGAAAGAAAAGAAAAGAATAAGAATTGGTAACTTCTAAGGAAACTAAATATCCTTGGATATTCACACATTTACAGCCGAGATTCTCTTAGAGAAATAGGAAACTTTCCAACACTTATATCTTCATTAAAGATGTCCAATCATTTAGGATACTTAATGGACACCTAGACTAGTGATAAGCACATAGCATTATTCGAGACGAAATGTACTTTAGCTACGTGCGAGTGAATGTGAGTTCAGATTCACATTTATAGGAAATCGTGTTAGTTGCTAATTGAGTTCAAAAGAATTTGGAAGTTTCTGGTGAAATGTGGTGAAACAATTTTCCGTCTCACCAAATGGTTACTTATTTGCAGATTACTGTCGTGGATTTAGCTGATGAAAAAAGAATAACTCTTTTTTCAGCATTGATTTTTTTTCTTCCTTATGCAGATGGAGCTTATCTCTAAAGTGCGGAATCCATATATTGTGGAATACAAGGATTCCTGGGTGGAAAAGGTGTGTACATATCTAGTAAGAGTCATTATGACTAGAAATTGGTATCATCTCATCATAAAGTGAGGGTAGAATACTTTCATTCGTCTTTTAATCAAGATCATTGGGAGGTTTTTGGCCATTATAGTTAGTGAGATTATCATGTTGAAACCTTATGATTTTTCGATATTGGAAACTGATTGTAACTGCTGAAAATTTTGTAAGGAACACTTAGTTTGTTTTATCCTCCCATTGATAAGTGAGTGCTCTTACTTTCAGGGTTGTTATGTCTGCATCGTGATTGGGTATTGTGAAGGAGGCGATATGTAAGCTGTTTTCTTGAGATATTGATACTTGGAAATATTAATCACACCACACATTTCTTTCCCCAGAATGACCCCGAAAGGCTTTCCCTGCCATTGAAAATAATTTTTGTATCCTTTGGTAGATGTTGTTTTAAGTTGTGATGTTTATCCAGTCATTTTTATCTGGGGAAGAATGTTCTGAACTGACCTAATAATACTGCTTTTCCTAAATATGTTCTATTGTTTTAAATCTTTCCCTTGTATGATCATTTTATTTAATAGGGCAGAGGCTATTAAAAAGGCAAAAGGCATTCATTTCCCAGAGGAGGTTGTCCGATTACATAGTTTTGGTGCTCTCTTTTCCCATTTATACTTCTCTTTTATTTGAACTTAATTTCCTGATTTCAAGTCTGTTTCCTTTTACATATCGATGGAGGAGCAGAGGATTTGTAAGTGGTTAGTTCAACTGTTGATGGCACTTGATTACTTGCACACTAACCACATACTTCATCGTGATGTCAAGGTCTGTCATGTCTCTTTTTGTTATTGCAATTTGTGAAATATTAGCAGTTGCTCTTCATCTAATATGTGAAAAGGCTAAATTTGCTTATTTTATGAATTTTCTTCAGTGTTCAAATATATTTCTGACGAAAGAACAAGATATACGTTTAGGTAAATGACTTATTTTGTTATGCCTGCATAATTTCTCGGGGTTTGAGCCATCGATTACTCATTCTAAACGTTCACACATCTTTTCTTTCAATTTTTCTTATATTGTTACATCGATTTCAGGTGATTTTGGTCTTGCAAAAATATTGACTTCGGATGATCTTGCTTCCTCTGTATGTATAATGGCTATAGCACGGCCTAATTTTTCGTATTTCTTAGTATAAATAATCATGTCCTCCATATCTGCTCTGCTTGTAGGTGGTGGGTACTCCAAGTTACATGTGCCCGGAGCTTCTTGCTGATATACCTTATGGCTCCAAATCAGATATCTGGTCTTTGGGTAACAGTTTGAACTCGTCTGTCTAACTAGCTTAGGTTACTTTCTTTTTCCAAATATTAACATAATCTTGACATGTCTTCTCCAGGCTGCTGTATATATGAAATGACTGCTCATAAACCTGCATTTAAAGCCTTTGTAAGTCTAGCTTGTCATCTGTAACTTAAGGTTAGAGTTTTGTCAAGGGAAACTTGCAGCATCGGTCTCCAACCTATTGCCCTAGTAGCAAGTTGGTTCCAACCTCTGAAAAGGAGCAAGTTAATGCGCAATCTTTAACTTTAGTTGCACAATTAGACAGATTCTGTTCAATCTCAATTAAATTGCCACGTGGCCCTCGTTGAAACACGCCTCACTTCAATTTTGTGGCAGTGGTCCAAGTTGAGAAGCAAAATACAGTTTTAGAAAACATTCGAGGGTCAACTGATGATTACCACAGATTTAGATAGTTTCCACATTGAGGATTAATTGTGCGACTAGAATGAAAGGTTGATGAGAGACTAACTTGCTACTTAGACAATAGGTTGGAGACAAATATGTCCAAGTAGACCTTTTATCAATTAGAAGCTTGTATATATGCATGGTAGTTTTTAGGTCTAAATGTTTTCATTCTAGCACATGGATGCAAATATTTGTCTCACATTAATGTTTTTCTTATAAACATTTTGAGAACTCTTTGACTAGAGTGCAGAAGAATGCATCTTACCTTACAGTAGGCTTTCCCATAGTAATACATATTTCGAAAGCTTTATATCCTTGCATACTAAGCCTATATTTAGGTTTCCTTACAAGTTACTTATAATTTCTAGTCAAAGTCAAACTTTAAATTTTAACCATACATTCACAACTACTATACACTTATTATTCACGCATTTCGCAGGACTCAATTATTTTTGCATTTTAAGTGTATTATAAGTAGCTTATTAGGAAACCCAAACACATGCTATATAAGACCTATGCAAAGATCTAAACTTACTATCAGTTTGCTTTTTCTCATGGAAATCCTAGCAGTTTGAGTCGAGCTGATAAGTCTCTTGTATCAAGATACAAGTGATTAGTAGTTTGTCTTGTTTAGTACTTCTTGTTACTAATTTCAAATCTTTGCTTCACGTGCAGGATATACAAGGTTTGATCAACAAAATAAATAAATCAATAGTGTCTCCACTGCCAACTATGTATTCTGGTGCATTGTGAGTTCATAATCTTGTTCACACTACTGAAGATTGCAATTAATTTTCATCCATTTCACTTTTGGCATGTTTGGTAGCGATAATTGGAGAGCAAAGAATACTATCAAGGAAGAAAAAGAAATTAAAGTCTTGTTGGCCAATATTGTGTACAAAGCATGTGCTTTTGTGTTCTTTATTGATACAAATACCCTATTTAGCCCATGTTCAGTGCTCATTTTTTAAAACTCATTTTCTACTAACTCGTTTTCAACCACACATTCTTTCAATAAATTAATTTTACACTTACTTTTTAACTGTACATTATCCAAAAAATGACTTTTCACAAAATCTATTCTCAAAAAGTATACATGAAACAAGCTCTTAATTATCTGACCTTTTTTTTCACATCTTTTTTCTAGTCTGGGGCTCATCAAGAGTATGCTGAGAAAAAATCCAGAACGTAGACCAAGTGTAAGTACATTATCTCTTTCTTTTTCTCACAATAGAACTGCCATTATTTCAAAAATTCTTGATTCTACGAGGAAGGCTTAAGCTACGCATTTCTTGTCTAATTATATAGAATTATATTTTGCGGACATTGCTAGATCTAATTAATCATATTTATCTGTCACGCAATTGTAAGTTGTGAACATGGCAGCATGTTTGGCTAAGCTTAAAAGGATTACTCATAAATAAATTTTCTTATAAGTAAATAAGTAGTTTACAAATAAACAATATTTTTTATTGGTCAGTTAAAAATAAGGTATTTATTTTAGACCAAGTTAAGATTTACTTTTAGAATAGGTAGCTTTATCCTAACGTGTATGAAAAAAAAAAGAAGTAACTTAACTTTTTGGAAAGCTTAACCTAAGATTCGTCAAGTAATTTATCAGCTTTGGATTCTTTAAAGTTGAGAATTTATTCCCAAGATTCATTCTAGCAAATACTTTCTGGTTGAGAAATCTTAAAACCTTAATTTTTTGCTTCCAGGCTGCAGATTTGCTCAAGCATCCGCATCTTCGACCCTACATCCTGAATATCCATCTTAAGTCTAATATCCCTAGGCACCATACATTCCCCGTCCAATCATCTGATGCCAATAATGTGAAGAAAACAAGATTCATCGAGCCGAAAGCTGTTCCCGTGCTTACTGATGGAGACAAAAAAGAGAAAATGCAATCATTTGGCAACAATAGGGCCTTGAATCCCAGTATATCAGGGAATGAACTGGACTCTCCATGTTCTTCTCCGAGAGTGCGAAATTTTTCGAGCCATTTGAATCGAAGTTTCTCAGAATCGTCTATTGCTAGTGTCAATGAATTTACTGGTGTGAAGAAGTCAGTAACTACTAAATTATCAACTGCGGTCAAAAGTACAAGGTGCATTCAGCAAAGGCTTCTGCCACTCCAAGAAAGCAGATAACTCCATCGAAGATATCCAACTGTGGTTCAACTCGTGAATTGGTTTGTTAAATCAAATTCATTCAATTACTATTATCCTTTAATACTGGACCCTCGATAAAGCAATAGAAACTAGTGAGAAAATACTGTATCAGAGACCTTATATTTTGATGCTGAAATTGTATGGACTAACATTACTTTTGCATGCATATGCAGCTTCCAGTGTCACATACTCCAGCTAGAAAACCGTCCCAATCAACTCGCAGAGCATCACTTCCATTGTCAACAGGGACACCTTACAAACACACAGCTGCTGGTTTCCTTCGCAGCGTGGCGTCCCCAGATGTCTCTGTCAACGCTCCTCTAATAGACAAAATGGTCGAGTTTCCTTTGGCTTCATCTGAAGAAATTATACTCCCTATCCGCCGAGCTTCGTCAACATCTGCTCAGTTCTCTTCTACCTCACCATACAGTGGTGATCGTTCTATCACAAAAGACAAATGTACAGTCCAGATACTTGATAGTGCTTTTGTCGGGCCACACACTGCCGGGGCTGGCCCTGCTTATGGGGTTCCACAAAATGGAAGCGTGTGTTCAGAGCACAACCCAACAAGTGGTGGTTCTATCCGTTCTTCTTCAGATTCTCGGCAGCGCAAGTTTGACACGTCATCGTACCTGCAGCGTGCCAACGCCTTAGAAGGATTGCTTGAGTTCAGTGCGCAACTCTTGCAGCAAGAACGCTTTGACGAACTGACAGTGCTGCTGAAGCCATTTGGACCCGAAAAGGTTTCTCCTAGAGAAACTGCGATTTGGCTGACAAAGAGCATAAAAGAGAATGTCGCGTGATAACAACCAGGTACCATCTGCCGTTTCCTTGATTTTATCAATTATCTCATATTACGTGGATGAAATATTACAGATATTCAGAAGAGGACTGCTGATGCTGGTCGATTTTGTATTTTTCCTCGTCTAATGATTCTCTGAAAAAATTACGGTATAGTTCTCAGTAAGAAAGCTTTGTTAAGCTCGCTCTGACGGTCTTTGTTCCGCTGTACCGTACCTTATTTCGACTTTCTTGATTGAAGTAATCTAGCGGTTCAGTTTCATGTTTTGATTGGACAAAGTATTTCAATTGAAATCAAATTAAAGAGTAATTATTGGATTAAACAAAATAGAAGTAAATTTATTTGATTGAAAACTAAAACATGTTTGGAAAGTATTTATAAAACATTTTAAATTATAAATAGTAATAAATGAGTGTTGAAAAGGTGAATAATATTTATTGATCATATGAAATGTGTGGATAAAAAATATTGAGTGTATAAATAATTTATAAATATGAGACAAACGTAATCTAAGTAAAAGTATAGTTATCCTAATAGAATTTATAAATATAATTTTATCCCTCGTCTATTTTTGCTAAAAAACAGAATTTATCGTATTTTGATAAAAGTTGATGAAAAGTTAATAAAAGTACTGAATTCATGAAATCTCATAAAATGTGATTAAAATTAATTGTTAATTTTGATTTAAAAGTTTATAAACTTTTTTAAATAAACCAAATGGACTAAATACATCGCCACTTGTAAATGAAAGAATTGTGGTTTCTTCAATGTTTCATGAAAGTCACGAAGTAACGATCTATTTCTTGTCTTTGATTCTTAAGCCTATTCGCTACATCGAGAAGGCATTGAACACATTTGTCAAGCCTAAACGTTAATTCGGTCAAAAGTAAATTAAGATTCACTTTTTTGGGGGAAAGTAAATTTTATTAATTACAAAAGTGATTTTGAAATTGCAATTTGACTACTGGTCTAGCAAGTTTTATATTTGGGATCACTTGGTAGACATACAAAACCAGTTATTTTATAATTTTTTTATTCAAAAATATTTTGAATAATAATAAAACTAAGAGAGACGTGTGTTGATAAGAATGAAAATGTGAAATAGACACGTTGCCGCATAATGTCCCACCAATAGAGATTAATGCCTAACGAGTGAGATGCTGACAAAACAATCTTATTTAACATAATATTGTCTTAAGCAAACACCATTAATTATGACAAAGACTTCATCTTGTCGTGCTAAAACACACACATTCAAACCCTAAACCAGCTCATCCCATTAAAGACAAACCATAATAAGACAAGACAAAGAGATAATTATTATAATTAAGAAACAAATTTAATTTAACTTATCAATTACATTTACATTGGTGAGAACATAGTCTACGCAAAGGCCTAGAAAGTCAATTGAAACGTTTGTTTTATTTCATGGACTTGGTCCAAACTTAGCTGTTTTTGCCATTTAGTGACACCATTAAAACACTTTGGAAAAGCAATCCCAATAACAAGAATTAAAAGGTTTTTTTTTTTTTTTCCAAAGTGGTCCCTTTTGAGTACATGTACATCCAAAATTGCCAACCACTAGTGGATGAGTTTGTTTTGCAATCATAAAACTAAAGTACATTTGATGAGCATCATTTAACATGATTTGACGTATAATATTATTGTTGAGTATTAGATCAAATTGGTTGGCACGAAAAAAAAAAAAAATTGGAAATCGATGTGATTTATGTGTAAATAATGGAAATTTAGAACCCGCCAAAGTAATTCAAAAATTGGCAAGTTCGCTCTCAAAACTAGTTGATTCGCCCGTGAAAAAAAAAAAAAAAAAAAGAGTATTCATTGCCATTATAAACAAAGATAAGAGAAGGATTCTTAAGAAGATTTTACTATAAAAAGGATGAATATTATAAGATATTTAGTAGATTTTGTGAAAAAAAGATCTTTTGGAGAAAGTGTGATTAGCTAAAAAAAATATGAATTCAAATGTAAATTATTTTATTTAAAAAAAATGTTATAGAAAATGAGTTTATGGGGAAATCAGTTTTAGTCTATGGGGTCAAACGTGAACATAATTTCTTTACTCTTAGTTCAGCTATTTATATTTTTTGAGCCAATATCTAAATATTGTACAACGTATAAGAAATCGACTTTGTTTTTCTTTTTTAAAATCTAACTTCTCCAAAGTTATAGTTGCTATTTGTCCTCAAATCATGTTACTTGTACAATTTTTTTTACAGTCATGGTTGACAACACACATTTAGTGGGTGTTTGGTGGGATTTAATTTAGATTTTTAATAAATTGTGATATAAGTTTTTGAAATGTGTGGTTGAAAAGTTGTGGAACCCGTAAAAGATATGATTAATATTGATTGTTTGATTCTGATTTAAATTAAAATTTTATTTTAATCTGAAACAAATAGAACCTTAGTAATATCAAATTCATCCATTTCAATAATTTTTTTTAAAATCAATGGTATGAATTTTGACAAAATTAAATTTGTCAATCATAATTATCAAGCATCATTGTACAAACAGTTTAATTCATTTATCCCATACCACCCCCAACCCTACCCACATACGAGCAATCAATCAATCAAGGGCTGTCAAAGAATTAATCTAATCAACATCAACATCAACAGATAGTGAGATCTGTTTGGACTCGTGTCTAATCATATGTTTCTTGTGCAAGATTTTCTTTTGGTTTTGGCCTTGAATGGGGTTCGATGGTCCACCAGCATTTCACGGCACTGTTCAGTTTCTACCAATCAAAACACCACTTTGGAGAAAAGGAAGCAGAATGTGTGATTGTTGCTTTTATGGTGGTAAATTTGAGGAATTTGTCATCCATGTCGATTCCAAGATGTACCTATCGAAATTGCCTTTAAGTTTCATGATCATCCTCTGTCCAAATTCGACATCAAACTTATGATAGAAGTACGTCCACGCCGAGAAAAAATTTAAGAGTTTATATTGTATCTTATAGCTTAAACTTTTATACGGTGTGGTCCAAAGTATACGAAGTACAAATCTTCAATTTTCGACTATCTTTTCAGCATTGACACAAGAAACAAATACCATAAAAGAATTAGCATAAAACTAGAACAAAACCATAAATAAACAAAAAAAATTATATATTTCTAGAGCACAAGTATAGAATACAAGTTCACAACATCATGGATTTCCTAATCCATATTCCAAATCATCATTTATAGCAGTAGCCTGATGGAAACAAACCAGTTCAAGATTACAAGAAATCTGATATGGTAAGCTTCATATGTAGTTGTGCAAAATCCATAAATGAGTTGCGATGCTGAGGTACCACAATAAATGATCTTGTGATATGGTTCGACTTCTCGACCGAAGAAGAAGAAGAACGAACAACGATCTCAACACGAAGAGAACTGGACTTCTCGACTCAAGAAGACGAAAGAAACGATCTCGTATCACCACCATGAATGGCAAATTAATAACAGGATAAAGAAGTAAAATCTACACAATCATATAACTAAACATCATTAATGCTAAATATAATTGGAGTAAAATGTCAAAGCTTCTGTAGTATATGCTGGCTGTAGTTAAAGTTGAGTAATGTATTAACAGTTAGAGTGGATGAATTCTCGAATCTCGTCCATGAGGCAACGGAAATGGTCGTTATTTGGCAAGAAGTAGAAACCAATGGTTGCCTGTTTGAGAAAAAGAAGTTTAACTTCTTTGCCGGATTCTTTTAGCCCTTCGACATAAGCCAATTGCCAGTCCTGAACAAGATCCAGCCCAACCACGACCACGAGGCTCTTCGGAAAGTTAAGTCCGTCGAGGCTTCTACCTCTGGGGCCGAATATATTGCACGCTGGATGATCTCTATCTTCACCCTTCGGTAAATATGCTCTCCAGTACCAATCTCTGTCTTGAACAGTCATAAAGTACTTCCCATCCAATCTGTTCTCCGATTCAGTTCTCTTTTCCCCACCAAACATTGGATGAAGTAGGATATTACCCAATACATCCACGCCCTCGGTTGCTGCTCGAACTGCTACATGGTGAGCGATATTACCACCAGAGCTATCGCCTGCCAAATATACATGAACCTTCGAATCCTTCCCGCTCCTTAACCACGACTTCGACTGAACCCACTTAAGAGCAGCCCACCCGTCGTCATACGCACACGGGTACTGGTGTTCAGGTGATCGACGATAATCCACGGACACTACAGCAGCATTGCAAATGCTAACAAGCCTACGACAAAAAGTATCATAGATGGCACTATTGGCTGAGGAATGAGTAAAGCTTCCCCCATGGAAGTATACAATCACAGGAACAATTTCATTAACACTTAGGGGATTTTGGAGATCTAAGATCCCCCGTTGAGCTTCGTTTTCTGGGGCAGGCAAGTAAATCCGCTTAAGGAGGCTCGTGGCTCGATCTAAATGGTCGAAAGAGTATACCCCGTCCACCGGAATCGCATTGGCGGGGAATTTCCGGTCAATATACTCGGCCAAATGTCGGTTAAAGGTTCCATCTGGACGACGAAGTATGTTATAGGCAAGCTTGAAATTCGATATGAGGATCCAAGTATTAAGTGGCACCACTCTCTGCAAATAGTCAAGAAATTCAAGTGTTGATTATAAGTTAATCCATCGATTACAGCAGAAAATAAGCTAAAAACGTGAATTAAAAAGCAGATTCATCACGTAAACACACACATCTCGCATCAATATAAAGAATCCATTAAAGGAAAATTCTGAAAAAAATCATGCACACACAATAAAGGAAAAGAAAGTAAATGATAAAGGTAGAGAAACAACCTAAAAAAATTCCAAACGACAAGCATAAAATCGGCTTATGAAAGTCAGCTAAATCAATACCAAGTAAGTCAAATAAAGAGGTAGAAAAATATAAGCAAAAAGAAACAAAACTCAAATCCTCACAACCAAAACAGATGATTAAACTTCTGGTAAAAATCACGGCTTTTTTTAAAAAACAACCCATGATTGATTATGAAAAGGATATAGAAAATAAAGCAATTTCTACGACTAAAACATTTAAAAAAATATCCTTGAATAGTGGCCCAGCAAAAACAAAATAATTCTGAGCAAGCAACGGAAAAAAAAAAAAAGGAAAGAAAGAACAAAAGAATATGCAAAATTACCTTTGATTCGTTAGCGTTTACTTCATTACCACCAGCCATTAGAGGCCGTCAAAGAATCAATTTCCTTATATCCTCAAAGGGTGAGTCTGATCTTGAAAACGATCAATCTTTGAGTATTATTCATAACGTCCCATACCCTTCACACCTCTGCTCACTGCAGTAGCATATAACTTGATTGACCCTTCTTTTTATTCCTTTTTTTTAAGAAAATAAAGAGACAATTTTAACAATATGCAATGATTTATAGAGAGAAGAAGAGAGGGAGAAGAGTGAAAGCAGAGAAGAGTATAGAGAGAGAGAGATGGTTGAAGGAGGGAGACGAGAGAGAAGACAAACGGGGCGGCCAAAATAAACTGTTTAGGTAGGTCCCACAGCTTGTAATATATTATTCTGTACTGTTGACAATGTATATTAGTCTATCCAGCAAAAAAAAAATTAGATTAGATTATTGAATAAAAATATTAATTTTAATTGAATTTGCTTTAACATAATGTTACAAGAAATAGGTTTTTACTCAGTTCTTTAGTGTCCATGACACCAAAGTACAAAACATTTGACTTTACGGGCTCCTTTCAAAGTACAATGCCAAGTTAAAAAAAAAAAACTGGATAATCGAGTAATATTTGCAAAATTCAAAACAATATGAAAAACTATTAAAAGTTCAATAACAATTGAGAAACGTCTACAAAGTTCGATGACAACTGATATAATTATGGGGTTATTCAATTAGAAATTTTAATAGTTTGTATGAAATTAATAAAATCTTTTGTAGACGATAAAAAGGAGAAAGAAAAAATAAATATTAAAAATGATTTTTTATTTTTTTTATTTTTTTTAACCATGACTCAGGTTCGTAGTATGAAAGAGAAATATTGAAATGACAAAAATACATATTAAAGTTTGTGGAAGTCTCCAAATCTTGGCGGCAAATAATAGACAAATTTTGATATTTTATTTTTGTACTTTTTGTTTAAAAGTTAGTATCTTAGAGACTTTTATGAAGTTTTTGAAAGTTATCGACATTTTGAATATCTCATTACTTATGTAGATTTCTAAAATGTTATAATTGAACATATTGTGACTTTTGAATTATTTTAAAAGGTCATAAAAGTCTCTAGTGATATATCAATACTTTCGGAGAGTTTTAAAAAACCTACATTCAACATTTCGAAACTTTTAAAATTCTTAAATTGAATACTCATACATCTAGATGATTGTGATAGATCGAATGACTGAGTAAAATATTGGAACATAATATATTAAACGGGAAAAACACCAACCAAAATGAACTCAAAATCTTTACATAAAAGATGAATTTAAATTTTGTTAATTGAATTTGATCTCGACACAATATTGTAAGAAACTAATTTTTTTGAATTTTAAATGAGTGGAGCTAAATAATTTGATTATAATATATTATTTATTTTGTTATACAATTGAATTAAATAATATATTATCATACTTGAAAAATCTTTAACAATACTAATTCGAATTTGAAGTAAGTACGATAATGATTCCGCTGAATACAGTGTGGACAAGACATCTAAATATTTTTATTTTGTGTTGGTTTATTTTGGATCACTTGTTCAATATTTGTTCCCACGCCACGCCACGCCACGTCTCGTCTTTTATATTTTCTCCTTCAATCATGTTTGATGAACAATATTGTTGACAACATATCACGAATAAGCTGTATTGCTGAGTCTTTCTACCTAATTTTGTGATGAAACTAATTTGTTTCAACCACTCTAAATTTGCGATAATGTGAATTGGTTAACTTTTTTTTTTTTTTTTTGAAATATAAATTTTACTTTTTTCAAATAAGTTAAATAATAAAAAGATAAAACAATAGTCTAATAATTTTAAACGATAATTTATAATAATCATTTTTATGCCTTTTTCCGTAAAAACAACACAAATCAATGAATGAATTAAGTATTTTGGTAAAAATATATTATTATTAATCTATTAAATAAAGATAGATTTTGTTAGAACTTTTTTCTCTTAGCTTCGCTGCAACCAGCATCAAGACGTGGCTAAGATCCAAGACATAACCGATGCCCTTAGCACGAAAGTTATGCAGATTAAATATTTTAAATATAAGCTAACTATATTATACATTTATTTCAATATACAAGAAAATGATTAATAGCAGAAAATCTCCCTAAAAACGTTTCCATTTACGACATACCTCTACCTAATAGAAATCGTAGAAAACCCCCCTTATTTGAAACATTTTGTGCGAAAAATCAATATACAAGAAAATGATTAATAGCAGAAAATCTCCCTAAAAACGTTTCCATTTACGACATACCTCTACCTAATAGAAATCGTAGAAAACCCCCTTATTTGAAACATTTTGTGCGAAAAACTCACATACCATTAAATTTGACGTTAAAAACAGTAAAAATGTCAAAATTAAAAAGTAATAATTGCAATTTTAGTATCCAAACTTTTTATTCTTCTATAAATTATACCTAAATTTTTTTATGTACCACCCACAATCTCAAACTTTTGATGCTTTATTTTACACTCCACTCCACTTCATCTTTTTCTCCAAAATTTTATTATTTTATTTAATCTCTTTCAAAACCTTCATAAATTCCTCACCCCAAATTCATAATTTTTTTCTCCTCATTCCCATGATAGGTTCTCACAAACACGCAACGGTGCTTCACAAAAGGCACGGAGGACAGTTGAATTAATTGAAGGCAAAGACACAATAATCCTCCTTATAAGCTGCCATGGCTACTACCTTACAGCAGTGGACGAGCGATTTATTCTAGGCATGACCGGAAAAAGGTTTTGCAAACTATTCCGGCAACAAAAATGAACACTTCAATTGAAAGGGAGCCTTTAAAAGAAGGGAATAATGTGAAACTAATGACGAGTGAAGGTAATTCTTGAGGGTTAATGGGGGAACACCGCCATGGATGAATTCAATAACTCGTGACATTCCTCATAAACTACAACTCAAAAATGGACTTTGTGGAGAGTGGATATTGTGAATATTTCTAATCTTGGAAATGAGAAGAAGAAATAAGGAATTTGGAGTGAGGAATTTAAGAGGGTTTTGAAATGAATTAAATAAAATAATAAAGTTTTAGGGAATAAGAAAAAATGGGGTGGGAGGAAAATAAAAATTTTAAAGGTTTGAGATTGTAGCTAGTACATAAAAAAATAGGTATGATTTGTAAACAAATAAAAAGTTTGGATAATAAAATTGCAATTATTACTTTTTAATTTTGTTAACGACAAATTTGACGGATTGAAGGGTTTTTCGCACAAAAAATTTTAAATAGGGAATTTTTTGTGAAAAGAAGTATATTGCAAATCAAAAGGTTTTCTGCTATTAATTCCACAAGAAAATATAAATTCCACACGTCGAGAGGAAATGCCGCTGTAATGAATATTCTTCCCCAATTATCATAAATAAATAAATAAATTCTGGAAGAAGCCAAAAGAGTTCTGTCTGTAGCCAATCTTGTGAAGCTCGTAAAAAACTATTGAAAAAACAGAAGGAGACAAAAATTTCTCCTGCGTGCGGCCGACGCCAAAGCACGTGACGACAAAAGCCAAGTCTAATGACCAAACTACCCACAAATTATCAATAAAATCCCCATCGTGCCACTGAGGTCGACACGTGTTTTGTCACGTAGCGTTAAACGCGTGACGGCATGATTTTTGTCAGAATTCGGGCCGTGGGACCCATCTGTTCTTTTTGAGCTGGGCTTTTCACTTTGTCGTTATCTATGTATATCTATACTCGTCCGATCGCAGACACGTGCTGGTCCTCATGGGGCCCGCGGCCAGGGCACAATTAAGCCCTTTATTTTTTTAAAATAATAATTTTTTTGAAGAATATTTGTATAATTAAAAAATAAAGAAAAATTTTCTATTTAAATATAAAATTATTTTATGGAAGAATGTGATTGTAAATGAGCTTTTAGAAAAAAAAAAATGGGGCCAAACATAGTCTTAAAGTAGTATATGTTGTTTTGAAAATCAAATCGACTGATTAAGTTCAACCTAGTTAACGAGGAACCTGAACGAAAATCAGTTTGGTTATGCTGTAAATGTCATCGAGAAGAAAATGGTAAGAAAACTCAAAGACCTGTCGATTTGCCAATAATCGAAAATCGATTATTACAATTCTATTCTTAAATAAAAAAGAAAAAACAAGAATTTGCACACCATAGGTTTCATCTTTGCCGTTCAAACACTTATTGGTTTAATATAAAGTGAACTTGACATTGTTAAGCCCCTATTTGGTTATTTAAAAATCATATTTTTAGTAAATGTTAATAGAAATAATGATCTCTCTAAATCTGTTGCATCATGACCTCGACTACGAAAATGCGGAAGTGGCTAGATCTTGTTTTGTGATAAAGTTTCATACGATACAATATAGTTGCTTGAGAGAATGTGAGGATCATTCTACCTAGAGTAGTCATTTCTGACCTCATAAACTACTTGCTCAAGTTTAGGAAAGTTATTCGGATTGAAGTAGGACTAGGTTATAGCCTTGTAGACGAAAAGTTTTATAAGGAAAAATAGGACCAAACATGGGCTAAATATAATAAACAAGGAAAAATAAGTTAAAAGTTTTATATTATTCTATCAACACCTATTTAGCCCTTATTTGATGGCCATTATTTTTTTTAAAAAAAATTTGAATAATGATTTTTTTTGAAAAATACGATGTTAAAAATGAAGGAATAAATTTGGATTTATGTATACTTTGTGTAAATATATAGTTAAAAATAAGTATGAAAATTAAAGAATTTTGATACTAACAATTGTCAAACGGAGGCTTAATATAGTATACTATAGTGTAGGCTCACTCACAGGTCAGGGGCTAGTACAGCAAACAGGGGTTTCAATTCCCACAGAGCAAGTGATAAATCAAAAAGACCAGCGAACTATATGCACCCCAAAGGTACATTTGTGTTTTAAAAAATGTTATCAAGTCAACAATTATGCTCCTTGGACAGAGATTGCTAACGTGAGGGTGTGGTGGCAGTGTGAGATTGGATGTTGTATTTTTTTTTTTCTTCAAACTGTCATATCATGTATTACCACAATACCACGTTTCCCCTATGTTGTTGAGTTGATCGTTGGGTATGTGTCTGTAGCAAGGTTCTCTTGTCAATATTTATTGCGCTCGCTTTCATTTTAGGTGTTGAAATGGTGTCCAATGGTGAAAAGAAGACACGTTTGTTTTAGTTTTGGTAGTAGTTGTGATGTGAAAAGAGGAGACAAACAACGAATAGAAGAATCTGCACTTTATAGGCTATATGCCATGCCAGCCAATATGTAAGGATCCTAAGATTCTTTCGACTAGCTATCTATCTATCTTTTCGTATAAATACTAGCTCTATACATATATTTGCACATTTTTTAATTTATATAATATTATCTAGCATTAATATGAGTGATTGCAATTACTAGGTTCAATTAAGCCCGTATTTGATCGACATTCTCTAAAAAAATCATTCTTACTTATTTTCAATCACACATTATCCTAACAAAATAATTTTGTACATAAATCTAATTTTTTTCATACTTTTTAATCACATTATCAAAAAAAAAAAAAAAAATCACTATTACAAATATCATTTTTCACATAAAATACGGTTTAAACATAAATGAATCATATGATCTTGCATTTAAATAAATATATTTTGTTAGAATAATTCTATAATGTGAGTTTTTATTTGATTGCGAATTTTACGAGTTAGATGTATGGCTTGTAATGATACTGTGATTAGGGGCCTAATATGTTAAATGATCACTTGGTCGTTGTACATCTTACGGGTTATATTCTTATAATGTGGTGATTTTAAGTATGTGGGCCGGAAATATGTAAACCCTAATTAGGTTTAGAGTCGTTAATGGGACAAATTAATAATTTCCTATATAAAGGTTAGGTCTCCTCTCCATATCGTTTTATTGGCTTGCTTCATTGACGACTAATTCTTTTGAGGAGCAAATTGTTGAAATTTGACAATAATCATGCTAAGAAACAAGAATCACATATTCTGAATTGATAATTTAAAATTTATACACGCTGAAGATATTTTGTGTATGAATATTACTAGCTAGATCTTCTTCTCTTTACTCCTCAAAAAATGTATAATTTCAGTGCTGTTATTAATATGTATGCGAGATATATATATTCATGTTACAAATAGACAAAACCTTAAAATCAATTTTTTTTTTTTTAAAGGTTCTGATCTTAGCATATCCGCTCTGATACCAATTGTTAAAATTTGACAATAATTATGTTAAGAAATAAGAATCATATATTCTGAATTGATAATTTGAAATTCATACATGTGGAAGACATTTTTTGTATGAATATTACCAACTAGATCAAGTCGTCTCATTAACGACTCTAACCCTAATTAGGGTTTACATATTTCCGTCCTACATACTTAAAATCACCACATTATAAAAATATAGCTCGTAAGATGTACAACGACACAAGTGATCACTTAACATATTGTGCCTAATTACAGTATCATTGCAAACCATACATCTAACTTGTAAAATTCGCAATCAAATGGAAGCCCACATTATAGAATTATTTTAACATTCTCCCAATTGAGCAAACATTTGATTGCTATAGAACAAAACTTTTAACATATTTTTCATGTCATTTTAGTTCTCACTTAAAATTGTTCTCAGTACCAATGTACTAAATAGCATTTCTATTAAAATTTTGTTGTCATTTCTAGAGGTCGTGTTTATGTAATTATTAGTCCCGGTGAAATATTGAAAATAATTCAAATTTGAAAATGTCATTGAACTTTGAGTGCGAGAGAAAACTAAAGACGAAAAGAAATTAATATGCTTATGTTGACAAGGATGTGCTTTGCCTCATTGGTGAACTACTTTTAACAAGACTAAAGTAGGGATGTCAACGAGGCGAGGCGGGGTAAGGGCAACCTCCCTCGTCCCGCTAAGCAATTCTCCGCCCCGTTATCCGCTTAAGACAAGACAAGGCGGGGTGGGGTGAGATCCTTGCCCCGTTTACTACCTGTTTAATTTTTTCTTAAAAAAGTTTTGATAATTTATTTTTATTGTCTCCATTCATTAGATTTAGACAAATAATTTTAGTTGTCATTTTCTATTAGAACTAATGAAATATTCCATAAAGTATTGAATTCTAAAAAAAATATAAAAAAAATTAAACAGGGCTGGGCGCTCATTACCCGTCCCCAATACCCGATTAAGTGGATTATCCCCACCTTGTTCGGGGTAGGCCCTCGTGGATATCGGGTTTGTCGAATTTTTTTTTTTTTTTTTTTGCCATCCCTAGACTAAAGGGTGAAACTCTATAGAATTCGGTGAACCAGTTCTTTAGGCGAGGCCAAATGACTTGTTATGGGAGAAAGTCCACGAACTATAGAACAACGCTCATATTGGAAAGATGGATTCTACAAGGAAATTGCCTTGTCAATTCTTAAGAATCGGGATAGCTTTTTATGTGATCAGGGAAGATCCAAAAGAACCAAATTTCACAAGGAAGCCACCGAAGAAGGAAATGAATCACCACTATGGGATTTTACCATATTAAACAAAATCCTGATTGGAAAGTAGTGGCACGGGGAATTAGGATTGCATGGTGTTAACCTTATGTCACATGGATTTCTTCCGTGCAAAGGTAAAAGAAAACGTACGTTCATCTTCAAGTTCTAGCCAAATTTCTGCTTGTTCAATTGTTCGCCTTTCCCAAATCCATTCCTCGTATGTTCTATTGTATCGAAAGTTGACTTGACTTGATGAAGTATCAATGATTGGTGATATTTTTCCTTGGTATGACTATTGGCGCCTAATGATTTGTCCAATTGTGCAAGTAATACATAGCCATAAAGTAACGTGAACAATAAGATCCGATGATTTTTGTAAAGCAGTAATATTGGCACCTACTGATTTGTCCAATTGTGCAAGTAATATATAGCCATTCAGTAATATACTTATAATGCTATTTTGTTTAATTTATATACTCCTTCCGTCCCACGAAGATAAATTTACTTTATTTTTTCGTATGTCCCAAATTATAGATCACTTTCCTTATTAAACATATAGTTAAATTTTTTATTTTCTAATAGAATAATGTTATATAGCACAAATGATGCTAAAATATCAATTTATGTGACATTGTATAATATGTTCAATTGAAGGTGAAATTATACAATTTATTAGTTGTACTTTTTATTTAATGACACTTGGTACTACTAAATCAGTGTTCTAACACTAAATAGTAAATAATATTATTCTTTCTAATATACCCTATTTAATGTATTTTGTTGTCAACAAATATGAATCATATTTACTTAAATCATTTGAGCCACATTATTTTTTAATTCTCATTCTTCTACTTATTTTCAATCACACATTTTTCAATAAAATATTATTTTCCATCACATCAATAATTTTTTCTTCTTTTTCAATTACATATTATCCATTAATCTATTATTTCAAAATGTATTCTTTCAAAATAATGTAATTCGAGGTAGAAAAAATATAAGTAAAATTTATATTTTGACTTGTATTATTTACATTTTCTACAAATGAAGTTTCATTTTTGTCGTGTAGTAGCTAGCGTGTTGCAGCAATTTTGGACGCATTTATTGTCGCATGTAAAGGTATTAAGCATGTGCCCCACACAGACCATACCAAACACGTCCTCTACCACCCACTCTCTATATTATTCATTTCTTCATATTCTTTTGTGAGTATACCCTTTACAAAATTATTCTCTCTCTCTCTCTCTCTCTCTCTCTCGCTTTAGAAATGAGTGGCCTACCCATTGAATTTGGACACTTGTGCATTTGGTCAACAACTAAGAAAAAGGCCTTTGGCTTGTTGTGCCAATTGGGTCAATCCCCCCAAGTAAAGAAATGAAAAAATAAAGCTTTACTTTTCTGCTTTTTTAGACCAGACCCCATCTCTCTCTCACACACACACACTAACTTATGACTGTTTGTCTTTTGTTCTTTTCTTGGGTTCCCCTGTATTTTGTTTTTATCTGGAAATGGTCTGGAATCAATGCATTTAGGTATGGGTTTCTTTACATGAATAGACTTTAGAATTTGTAAAATTGAGGTTTTGAGTGAAAGTAAAATGTCAAATAGTTAAATCGAAGGGAAATGGTAAGTAAAAATTCGTGGGGGTGAACCAACCGACTTGTTTTACCAGTTTCTAGATTCGATCTTTCTTGTTGAATTGGTAAGTGAGTGATTGGCGGAACTAGGGTGGGGCATGGTGGGTCACCTGCCCCACCAATTTTTGGAATTTTTTTTTATTATGAAGATGGTTTTAGTTTTTTTTTTTTTTTTAACTAAATTTTTTTCTTCCTCTTTAGATATTTGCTTCATGGTGTTTACTTTCTCTTTACTCATAAAGAAGCCACAAATTACATAATAATGTATTCAAAAGGTGTATCACTCTCCAATGAACGAAGCATATATCATTTTAATATTTTAATTCATCAATCGTTTAATTTTATTTTTCGTTTTCGTTTGTTATGAAAAATGATCAATTTCGATTTTTAACGAATTAAATTAGACCATTGTTTGATCCATATTTTTTTTCCCATCAAAATGCATTCTTAAACGGTGATTTGACTCATTACAACCACACATTTTTTAATAAAATGACATTACATGCAAATTCAAATTTTTTTAAATTTTTTAACCACACATTATTTATCATAACACAATTGTAAAATGTATTTTTTTACAAATGAGAATCAAACGAACTCTAGATGATTTTATGGAACAACTTTCTGACTTGCTTTTGTGGGATCAAGATCGAAAAGATTGAAAAATCAATCATTCACAACCACCGATAAAGAATTCATCAAAAAGTTAAGAACAAGTAGTTTTTCCCCCTTTTTTTTAACAAATTTTAAAAAATAGTCCACGTGATATATATAGTACCTTAAATTTTAATATTATATGTGGAAAAATAGTATCATAATGGCTTTCTTAAGTTAATTATCTCTTCATTATTAATTTTTTTTTAAGGTGAAGGGCGTTGTTGGTACTAATAATCTCATTTCAAAGTTAAAATTATTATATTTTACACTTATTTAGTTAAATAATATTTTTAATACACTCAACGAGTTCAAGTCTAATTTAATTTCCGTCATGATTTGAATAGTACATGATTGTTGTTATGGATGCCACCAAAATTTGATCTCAAGATCTTTGTTTACTTTAATATTATATTGAACTATCTTATCCAAATATTTAAATACTGGAAAGAAATTAATTAATTAATTTATATTCTATGTTTAACAAGAGTCATCTAGTAACGAATTAAGAAATTTTGACTGAACGTTGTATAAATTAAATGACTCAATCATGCTAATAAAAGGTCCAAACACCGGGTACAATAATTACAAACTTTTAGATCCTTCAACTTGATTTAATTTCTTATGAGCTACCAATTTAATTCACTACAAGTTCATCTTTATAAACAAATATTTTTCAATGTAAGTTATGTAGCAGTTTGATTTAATTTCTTATGAGCTACCAAATATTTTTCTAGTTTCAAGCATAAGAAAAGGATATTGAAAGTAGTAGTGTGTATTAAAGTCCGTTTTCACAACTTTTTTTAAGCTTAATTGTGCCACTTAATTTAAAATATCTGCGTCTATCTACTCGAGTATAGTTCTCGTGATGTATAGTGAATAATTTAATAGTGACATTATACGATGTAGTGGACATATTTAGATAATACAATATGGTAAATTTATAAAATAACCCTACATTTAGAATGTATTTATAATTTACATTTCATATTTTACAAAATTATATTTTGCATATTGTATTATACTTATTGGTGACTAAAAACATAATTTGCATGAAAAAATTGAAATATTTACAAATTTGTCAGTAGAAATAGCTAAATATACTAAGTTCCTGTTTGGTTTACATAAAAATTAGATTTTTAGTAGATTTGATAAAAGTTGATAAAATGTATCATTAAAATGTTATGTGTCCCGTAAAATTTATGGATTAAAATAAATTTAAAGAAAAATGAAAAATTTGAAAATGGAGCCAAACATGGGCTAAATATCCTTAGTTGAAATAACTTATCATACCATGTATTAAATCACGTAACACTTCATGTACCATTTTCTTTAATTATTCTATAATTTTTAAAAATTAATCAGTAGAAGGTTATGATGTTTTATTGCATCTTTTTTTCTTTAAAAGATGTTTTTTTTTTTCACCGTGAGGTTAAACATATTTATCATCTTCATTTATTCAAACTGTACCTTGGAAAATTAAAAAAAAAATATTTTAATAAATTAATAAAAAAATTATTTGCTCTTCCCGCTCTATAAAAAAAAAAAAAAATTTAAAATTTAGAATCTCGTTCGTAGAAAAAGAAAAAGGGAAATTCGTGACTATTGAGTGTTAATACTTCTTAAATGAGTCCCCGAAATAATTTACCCAAATACGGTTTCACCTTCTCTCTCTCTCTCTCTCTCTCTCTCTCTCTCTCGGGATTTGCACGAGAGGAAATTGTACAAAGTAGGATTGAGCAAACATCAATTCAGACTGCTCAAACCCAATTCAACTGGTTTGGGCTTGTTTTTAAGTTCAATTGGGATGAATTGGATTGAAAAATCAAATTTAGGTTGAATTGAGTCTCGGGTCATGAATTTAACCCACTCCAGCCCAGCCCAACCCGATAAAATAAAAAATTATTACTTAAAATGGAAAATCTAAAGAGAAAATTAGCTCAATCCTTACATTTAAGATCTAGTTTTCATAATTAACAAAATGTAAGGGTTTGCCTGAACCCCATTTTTTGTGTAGAACGTATTTTGGAATAATAAATTGATGGAGAATATGTGATTAAAAATGAATGAAAGTTTGTTGAAATGTGTGTAATATTATTTTATTAAAAAATGTGTGATTGAAAAGAAAAAAGAAAAAGAATAAGAATCAAACAATAACAAGGACAACTTACAAAAATATCCTTAAAATTAGGAATCTTTTAAAAAAATCATATGAAAAATATTTTGAAAAAATACTACTTAAAATTAAGTGTGTCAGGTTTTTAAGTTAAGTGTCATTTTTTCACTTTAATTAAAAATTGATGTTTGTCACTAAAAAAAATGACAAAAATTTCAAAGAAGTGACAAAAAATTTATAAAAAAAGTAAAAATATTGTGTAAAATTAAGTGACACAATGTTACTTTTTTTTTAATTAAAAATGACATATAATGTTACTTTTATTAAAAAATTATATTTGTTACTCAAAATTAACAGAAATTTTTAAAAAGCGACCGAATTCAAAAAAAAAAAAAAAAAAAAAAAAA
>CAIGRB010122926.1:5711-43466 GCA_903798255.1 Fraxinus quadrangulata | reverse complement strand
AAAAAAAAAAAAAAAAAAAGACAAAAATTCAAAAAAAGTGAAACACTAAAAAAGACAGAAATTTTAAAAAATTACAAACACTAAAAAAAGTAACAAAAATTCAATAAGGTAACGAAACACAAATTAAAACATTGGAATCGATTTAATAAAATGACACAAATAAATAAATAAAAAGTGACACAATTACCGTCCCTCCTCTTTCTCCATTTAGTGCCAAACATTTTTTAGTCAATTCACTTTCACCGTCATCTACCAACTCAACCAACTCATTGACCTCCACTTAAGTCAATCTTATTTGAACTCGATGCTCAATTAAGAAAGAATGAAATTTAGTACTAGAAACAATTTGTTAAATGATTTTTGTTTCCATGGCATTAAATATGGAAGGAAACAATTCAATTGACTTTTAAAAAAAAAAAAATTACAGAAATTCAAAATAGTGACAAACATCAATCAAAATATTATAATAGATTTAAGGGTGGTTGATTTTCTTTTACATGTTGTCTTTTTGTAATTATGATTCACTTGTATTAACTAAACAGATAATATAACTGTATTTTAGTAACATATGATCTATAAGTTGGAATCAGACAAAAATTAAAATAGAGTGACAAATAATAAAAGTGATAAACATCCATTCCATTTTGTTATGTCATTGCTGATACCACCTCGCTTTGAACACTTGTTTGTTCAGAAATCTCATATTCAAAAATGGCAGAGATAGAGAATCCTCGAAAGCCCCATACCATCATGATCTCGTCCATCTACTAGGCCACATAATCCCCTTTGTCAATCTAGCCATTAAACTTGCTTCAAAAGACAATACCATCCTTTTTTTTTGCACCTCAAATTCATTCATAACCAGATTATCAAATTTCACTACAATTCCACTCAAGTTGACATTTTTAGTGAAGAAATTCTGGGGTTGACGTCCATTACACAATAATCATTGATGGTTCCCTGGATGAATTCGATCAGTCTGGGAACTTAGAACAGTATGCATAATCCTTTTTACTTGATATTTCCCAAATCCAGTAGATGAATTTGTCAGGAAAAAACTCCAATCTCATTCATCATCTTCTTATGACTATTTCTTGATTGTTGGTACTATATGTGTTTCGCCTACAAAAATTGCTTGAAAGTATAACATGGTGAATGTTTTATTCTAGATTGAACCAGCACTTGTATTTTCCTTCTATTATCATTTAGATCTTCTGATGAAAATGGCCATGTCCCAACTAATGGTTTACAGAAAAACATAAATTGTATACTTGAAATTTACTCCATTAATACAAAAGATTTTGTCTGATCTTTAGGAGTCCGAGTCAATCATTACATGTTTGGTACATGAAGCCACGATTTGATAGATATCTATTAGGCGGCGTATTTTTTTTTTGAAATGAGGTCCTCGGTAACGCGACATAAAGACTCTTATTCTTAGTTAGAATTAATTTAATTTTTTTATTTGAAATTATTGTGGCTGGATTATAGTCATAGACACATCATTCTTGATCCCCAAATGAGCCTCAAAATCCACAAATCTCTTATATAACTGTGGAGTCCAACACAAGCTGTGGCCACTTCAACATCCGATCAAGATCGTCCATTAACATATTCTACGATATCATCGGTGGTGGCGTCGCAACGATCACTGTACTTCTCCTATTAGAAGTCGGCAACGATCGTGACTGGATTTCATAGTCATTTTCTATAGATCAAGGCCAATGTGTATTATTCTAGAGGAAGATGAGAGATGAATACAGAAAACAGAGGGGAAAGTGGGAAATAATCTAGGGTTTATTTTGTTGACGGGCTAAAATTATTGTAAAATTACAGTATTTTATATTTTGTAATTATTTTTCACCTGATTTTTCAAAAGTTTTTTATATTTAGAGTACATGGTCTAATTTCCTCCAATAACAAAGTTTAAGGCCCTGTTTGATAGTATTTCTTTTCCATAGAACTAGGAATTGATTTTTCATTTTCTATATATTTGCTTGTTTGATAGGCAAAATTTTCTTGACAAATAGTTTTTCACCCAACCCCCTTTTTGGTCATTTTTCTTGATTTTTGAGGAAAAATGTTTCCCATGAAAAGCTTTTTCTAGGCAACTTTTTCCTCTTTTTTTTTTGGTAATGGAAACAAATTTTATCCCCAATTGTAACAAATTATATCACTTCCATGGACAATTTTCATGGAAAATAAAGCCAAACGAATATCAAAAGATCCAAAATTTCAATATTTTTCAAGTGAAAAATTATATCAATCAAACATAATTAATTGATGATTCCCAGTAAAATAAGTTCTAGACAATTCAATTCCCTGAAATTCATTTTCTTTCCACTCAAATTCCCTTCTTGCAATCAAACGGATCCTGAGTTTTCTTTCAATAATCAGAGGGTAATTAGAAATAATCTAAATAATTAATATTTATTAATTATGGTAACTGCTTAAGGTGTCATTATCTTCCCGCTGTCTATCTCTCTAACCCACAACACACTCCACTATCATTCTCTACAAAACTAAATCATCTTTATTAATATACACTCACTTATCTCTCTCTCTCTCTCTCTGAAGAAGACCATAATCGAAAATCGCGAAACTCTTCGCTCAAAGAAACTGATCACCACCAACATTTTTCATTAAAACCTACATATGAGAGTATTATACTACATTCATCATCAATGGCATTAATTCGGAATGTTGATGAGGAGAGAATGGAGAGGAGAAGGAAAAAGAAAAAGGAAAAATGAAGAAAAAGGTTGAGGAAGATGCTTCACCTATAAGTGTTATGCTCTATGTCCAATTAACTTTGGACATAAACACTTTTAATAAATATAATCGATACATATTTATGGCGAGATCTATTATTTAATTGAATTAATATTCTAATAAATTATAGAATCCGTAGATTCAAGCGTTGGTGATTTGTTAAGCACAAGAAGTTGTGATTGTGATATACAAATTACATATGACTAAATCTTAAATTGTTTGTGATCATATGTAATAACAAGATACATATATTNATCGTTCGGGTATGTCAAAAATCATATGAAGGTTGTGAATGATCAATTGATGATTCGTCACTCTTAGATAGTAAGATATTATAATCTACATTTTATCCAGTTAAGTTGATAATGAAATCCTTGGCCAAGGTGAACTCATAAGTCGAAAAAGAGTTTTCGACTTACATTGACTTAACAGTAGGATAAAAGATATGATCGATAAACGAGATTGACACATATACATATCTCATAATTGATCGGATTATATTGACGAAAGGATTATAGTTTCATGGTAAACGAACAATTTTGGTTTTGTTACACTACATGACATTTTTCGTCACATGTATTGCCGTGACACATTGCTAGATGTCAATCTGGGATGACGAATGTGAATTAGTGATAAATTAAAAGGGTTATTTTAATTTATCGATTTTGATCAGTTCAAAATAGTAATTTACGTCGTTAGATATCGTGATTGGGAATCTAATGGGTCACACACAAAAGAGAACAAAAGAATGAGATTTACCAATTAATTAATTGACAAGTGTTTAATTGGGTTGCTTATTAGTAGGTCCGAATTAATTGATTGGATTAATTAATTCATGGATCAGATTTAATTAATTTGATTAATTAAATATTGGACCGGGTTAAGTTTAAGAGACAGGCCAAGCCCACTGGGCTTATATTAATAAGTCATTAGAGTTTCAGAAAAAAAGGAATATAATTCATATTTTTGCTAGCACAAGAAAAGAGGAACCCTAATTCTCTCGTTTTTGTTCCCTGTGTGGATTTTCATTAGAAGTTGGACAATTGGACAACTATGGATTGCAGATCGTGATTGGTCGTGTTTCAAGAATCAGCAAAGAAATTTACAAAATTCATCAAATGTATACTTTCTATCTAAACACAAAGCATATCCTTAGTGAGAATTGAAAAATAATTTATTTTTCATTGTGCATGTTAAGTAAATTCCCTACATCACCAAAAAGAGGTAGTGTCGATGAAAAAAGGATGGAGAAGGAGAAAAGTAAAAGGAAAATAACTATTGAAGCATCTTCCACGCTCGAGAAAATCAAGATGTTGGCCTCCAGCGGGAAATCAATGAGAAAGGTATATTGTCGTTATTATTCTTCTCTTTTTTGTACAAATGGTTTCCAATTAGTTTTATGGGTATGATGATTGTGACCTAATTTGTGCAATATGTGACAAGATCTCGGAATACTATGACATAATTTGTTTAATGTATAACCTAATTTGTGCGATATGTGACCTAATTCGTGCTTATATGTGTGACGTGCATGATTGTGACCTAATTTGTACAACATTTGCGGTGTTTAATGTGATACACGTTTTTTGTGACTTTTTCCCTATATTTGCGTAACGTATTCCCATGTGTATGTACTTATTTTGTTATATTATGGCTGTGTTGAATTTTAGTTACATGTCTAAAGCCCTTAGTGTGACTCTTTATAATGTAATAACAATATCTTGTATTCAATTATTTTCTTTGCTGCTATCATATTTCTTATATGATATCAGAGACAAAGCTATGGGGGTAAATTACTCATACAAAGCACTCAAGGCTCAGATTTTGTTGATTAAACAATTTCGTACTCTTAATGAAATATACTCTATAAGCCAGCAAGAAGAAAAGATGAGACAAATTTCAACAGATTTTCCCATGCCTGATTCAATGGCACTAACAACCAAAGGGACTTGCAATGATACAGTAAATCAGAATGGAACAACATAGAAGAAGTCTTATTGTACTTTCTGCAAGGTACCTGGACATTCACTAGAGAGATGTTTTAGAGGTAATCCTAACAAACATGTTTGTAGCCATTGTCATATGCCTGGACATTCTGCAGATAAATGCTTTAAAATCCATGGGTATCCCTCTGGTCACAAATTACATGGAAAGGGAAGCTCCTCTACAACCTTAGTCTCCTCACTGGGACATGAAGATGCTAGCAACAGCCATCAAGGAGCATTCACTCAAGAGTAGCATGCACGACTTCTAGCTATGTTCAAGTCACAAAACATCCAGCACCTCAAGTCATCAATATCTCAATTTGTCTTTCTGTTTATGGCACCAAACCTAGCAACATTTTAAATACACCATGGATAATAGACACTGGAGCTACAGATCACATAATCTGCTCCACTTCTTTCTTTACCAGCATTCAAGGCAAAGTTACTAACTCAGTTTCTCTTCCAAGTGGCGATGTGGTTAATGTGACACACATAGGAACTGTACAAATCACAGAGAACCTGATCTTGCATAATGTGCTTTGTGTTCCATCATTTTCATTTAGTCTAATCTCTGCTAGAAAATTGGCACAAACATCCAAATGCCAATCATGTTTCTAAAACTATCAATGAACCTTGTTCTATTTGTCCTATGGTTAAAATGCGTAAGTTACCATTTCCTATCAGTCACCACAAATCCAAAAACAACTTTGATCTCATACATTCTGACATTGAGGTCCTTGTAGTGAGATCAACTATGATGGATCTAGATATTTCTTGTCCATAGTCGATGATTTTATGTTGAAAAACAAATCAAATGTTGATGCTGCTTTGCAAGGTTTTTGTGCTTTGATAAAAACCCAATTTTAGTCACAAATAAAGGTCATTAGAATTGACAATGGTGGAAAGTTTGAAATGAAAAATTATTACCATAAAATGGGGATCATGCACCAGAAAATTTGTGTTGAAACATCCCAACAAAATGCGGTAGTTGAACGAAAACATCAACATATTCTTAATGTTGCAAGAGCTTTAAAGTTTTAAAGTGCAATTCCAATGAAATATTGGAATGATTGTATTCTTACTGCAGTTTACCTTATAAACAGGATACCCTCACCCTTACTAGACAACAAGACTCCTTTTGAACTCTTATTCAAACACAAACCAAATTATTCACATCTCAAAGTTTTTGGATGCCTTGCTTTTGCATCAACCTTAGCCTATCACAGAAGTAAATTTGAAACAAGAGCCAAAAAAATGCATATTTCTGGGTTTTCCTTTTGGAATAAAAGGATATAAACTTTTTGACCTTGAAACCAAAAGAGTATTCATCTTAAGAAATATGGTGTTTTATGAAAACATTTTTCCTTGCAAAAGTAGTAATATACCTGATAACAATGAAACAAAATTGTTACAACCTATTCCTACTAGCACTATCACAAAATTTCATGCCCCTCCTACAACCACATTTCATGAAATGGAGGCAGCAAACCAGCTAGAAATAGAAACTTACCACACTGACTTCTCTCCACTTTATGAGTCAGAAAACTATCCTACAAAATATAATTCTCAACTGGAAGATATTGATTTAATAGTGGGATGAAAGATATGATCGATAATTGAGATTGACACATATACATATCTCATAATTGATCGAATTATATTGACGAATCGATTATAGTTTCACGGTAAACAAAAAAATTTGATTTTATCATACCACGTGACATTTTTCATCATATGTATTGTCCGACACATTGCTAGATATCAATTTGGGACGACAAATGTGAATTCGTGATAAATTAAAATGAGTATTTTTATTTATTGATTTTGATTAAATCAAAATAATAATAGATGTCGTTATGCATCGTGATCGGGAACTTGATGGGTCACACACAAAAGGAGAATCGGCAAAATGAGATTCATCAATTAATTAATTAATTAACAAGTGTTGGACAATTAATTAATTGAATTGTTTGTTAATATGCTTGAATTAATTAATTCATGGACCTAATTTAATTAATTTGATTAATTAAATATTGAATCGGGTTAAGTTTAATACACACAAAAGGAGAACCAGAAGAATGAAATTCACCAATTAATTAATTAGGTTACTTGTTAACATATTCGAATTAATTAATTCATGGACCAAATTTAATTAATTAGATTAATTAAATATTGAATCGGGTTAAGTTTAATAGAAGGGCCAAGCACACTTGGCTTATATTAATAAGTCATTAGGGTTTTGGAAAAAAAAAGAATATAATTCATATTCTTGCTAGCACAAAAAAAAAAGAACCATAATTCTCTCGTTTTTGTTCCCCATGTGGATTTCCATTAGAAGTTGAATAATTGGACAACTGTAGATTGCAGATCGTGATTGTTTGTGTTTCAAGAATCAGCAAAGAAGTTTACAAAATTCATCAAATGTATAATTTCTATCTAAATAAAAAACAGATCCTTGGTGAGAATTGAAAAATAATTTATTTTCTGTTATGCATGTTAAGTAAATTCCCAACATCACCGAAAAGAGGTAGTGTCGATGAAAAAAGGATGGAGAAGGAGAAAAGTAAAAGGAAAATAACTATTGAAGCGTCTTCCACGCTCGAGAGAATCAAGATGTCGGCCTCCAGCGGGAAATCAATGAGAAAGGTATATTGTCGTTATTTTTCTTCTCTTTTTTGTGCAAATGGTTTCCAATTAGTTTTATGGGTATGATGATTGTGACCTAATTTGTGCAATATGTGACAAAGATCTCAGAATACTATGACATAATTTGTTTAATGTATGACCTAATTTGTGCGATATGTGACCTAATTCGTGCATATAAGTGTGACGTGCATGACTGTGACCTAATTTGTACAACATTTGCGGTGTTTAATGTGATACACGTTTTTGTGACTTTTTCCCTATATTTGCGTGACGTATTCCCGTGTGTACCATATATTATGTACTTATTTTGTTATATTATGGCTGTGTTGAATTTTAGTCACATGTCCAGAGCCCTTAGTGTGACTCTTTATAATGTAATAACAATATCTTGTATTCAATTATTTTCGTTACTGAAATCCAACTTCTTAAACGATCACGGACATGATTGTGGCGTCTATGTTGTCAAGTATGCACATTACTTTCTCCACAATGATTTTATCAACCTGCCAATGGAATTTGATGTTTCAAATGTGAGGCTCAAGATTGCTACATTGTTGTTCAAAAATAGACAGATTAGGCAGGTTGCAAACGTTGGCAAATCAAAGATAGATGACTAATTTAATGATGTGAAAAGTTGTTGTACTTGTTTATTGTTTTTGGTAATTCGGTGGCCGATGGTTTAGGTATTTGTTTATGAAGTATGGATCGTTTGGCTTTTTCAAGTATAGCAAACAGATGATTGATTACAACGAAGAAAGAATTTGTAGCACATTTATGTTTACAAGTCACAGTTTGTTTAAATCATGTCACATATGGTCACATAAGGTTCACAGGTCAAATGCATGCAACATTAATACTGAAGATATACATGGTCACATTACGTCACGAATGATACAAATTTGGTCACAAACAGCTACAATTTTAAAGTAACTGTACACAACTTGTTCAAAGATCAAATAACCTATATCATAAATGTGACGTTAACAGAACCAGAATATTTTTGGTATTCTATGTTCAACAATATATACTTCACGAATATCTATATTGGAAAATTAAAGGACAAATTTTCCAGAACCGTTAGCAAAATGTCACAGAGATACAAAAATAAGCATAAAGTTGAAATATGTCACAAACAATACCTATTTGGTAACAAACTGTTATATTTATAAATTCACTTTCCACAACAGGTCTCAAAGATCAAATTGTTAAAATACCAAGCTCAACTATGCCAATTGATGCAAGATCAGCAGTGCCAATGTCAGCACCAATTACTCTAAGGTGGCAATCAAGGTAAGCCAAAAGGAAACCACCCTCTGGAAGATACGAGAGGGAATTGTGATAAAGGATAGAGGAATATTCTGCCAATGGAGCAAATGGGACCATTTTCCATTAGAATCTATATGGTTATTTGTTTCTTTTAGTAGCCAAGTAGTTTTAGTTTGTTTTATATAGCTGTTGGGTACAGATTATATTTTTTTTCCTTACCGATTCTATATATAGTTGATTGTACATATTATTCATTCAATGAGTAAAAACAATTTTTTCACCATTTTTCTCTGCGTGTATATTTGTTTTCTTTGATCTCATACATTGTGACCTGTGAGGTCCTTGTAGTGAGATCAACTATGATGGATCTAGATATTTCTTGTCCATAGTCGATGATTTTAATAGATGCACATGGGTCTATATGTTGAAAAACAAATCAGATGTTGCTGCTGCTTTGCAAGGTTTTTGTGCTTTGATAAAAACCCAATTTTGTCACAAATAAAGGTCATTAGAATTGACAATGGTGGAGAGTTTGAAATGAAAAATGATTACCACAAAATGGGGATCGTGCACTAGAAAACTTGTGTTGGAACATCTCAACAAAATGCAGTAGTTGAATGAAAACATCAACATATTCTTAATGTTGCAAGAGCTTTAAAGTTTCAAAGTGCAATTCCAATGAAATATTGGAATGATTGTATTCTTACTGCAGTTTACCTTATAAACAGGACACCCTCACCCTTACTAGATAACAAGACTCCTTTTGAACACTTATTCAAACACAAATCAAATTACTCACATCTCAAAATTTTTGGATGCCTTGCTTTTGCATCAACCTTAGCCTATCACAGAAGTAAATTTGAACCAACAGCCAAAAAAAATGCATATTTCTAGGGTTCCCTTTTGGAATAAAAGGATATAAACTTTTTGACCTTGAAACCAAAAGAATATTCATCTTAAGAAATATGGTGTTTTATGAAAGCATTTTTCCTTGCAAAAGTAGTAATACACCTGATAACAATGAAACAAAATTGTTACAACATATTCCTACTAGCACATCACAAAATTTAATGCCCCTCCTACAACCACATTTCATGAAATGGAGGCAGCAAACCATCTAGAAATAGAAACTTACCATACTGACTTCTCTCCACTTCATGAGTCAGAAAACTATCCTACAAAATATAATTCTCAAGTGAAAGAACCAAATTCTCAAGTACAAGAACCAGAACCATCTCACAGTACCATAAATAGCCCTAATCCACTTTTGTAGGTCTTTAAGAATTAAATAAACTCCTACTTATCTGGAAGACTACATCTGCCAGTAGCCCTCACTTTCCCCATCATAGAAGTCGGATAAGTAGGAGGGTCTTGCTATCTCAGATAGTGCTTTTCCCCTTGATGCTACCTTATCATATCATAGACTCTCTAACACACACAAAGCTTTTGTTACATCCATATCCATACACTGAGCCTAACACATACCAAGAAGCTCTTGCCTTACCTCATTGGTGTAAAGCCATGAATGTTGAAATTGCTGCTCTTGAAATGAATAATACTTGGACTGTGACAGATCTTCCCTCTAGTAAGAAACTCATTGGATGCAAGTGGGTATATAAGGTGAAATATAAGGTTGACGGAAGTGGGGAAAGATATAAATCCAGATTAGTGACAAAGAGATATACAAAGCAAGAGAGCCTAGATTATCATGAATTCTTTTCACATGTAGCCAAAATGGTGAATGTCAGAACCTTACTTGTATTAGCAGTTGTGAAGGGATGGTACTTGCATCATTTTGATGTAAACAATACATTCCTTCATGGAGACCTAAATGAATAATTCTATACGGAGCTACCTCATGGTCATCCTAATGCAAGCCACTCAAAGGTGTGCAAACTACTCAAAAGCTTGTATGTGCTCAAACAAGTATCTAGACAATGGTACTCCAAACTCTCAACCTTTATTATCGAGTATGGATTTACTCAACCAAAGGCTGATTATAGTTTGTTTACAAAATCTACTGAGAATTTTTTCATTGATGTTCTTATTTATATGGATGACATAATTGTGGCTAACAATAGCATGGACATCATTGATTTTTTTAAAAGATTACTTGACGAGAGATTTAAGATCAATGATTTGGGTGTAATGGAATATTTCTTGGGAATAGAAGTAGCAAGATCAGATAGAAGTATTCATATTTGTCAACGAAAATATGCTTTAGACATACTATCAGACTTGGGAACAATATGGTCTACACCAGTTAAAACCTCTAGATCAGAATGTCAAGATTTCTAAAACGGATGGGGAGATTCTTGCTGATCGTACAATCTATAGAAGACTTGTTGGTAGATTACTATACATGGCTATCACTATACCAGACCTATCATATTCGATTCAACTATTTAGTCAGTTCATGAGATACATAAAGAGGGTTACAGGACATGGGTTTTTATTCCTTGTTGATTTAGATTTACAACTTAATGCCTATAGTGATTCGGATTGGGGAGCTTGTCTAGATACATGAATGAGTATAACAAGGTATTGTGTTTTTGTTGGATCCTCTTTGATATTTTGGAAATCAAAGAAACAAGATACCATATCCAGGTCCTCAACAGAGGCATAATATAGGGCCATGGCAAATGTATGTTGTGAATTAACTTGGCTTAGATATTTACTTTAAGATTTAAATGTTGATCATCCACAAATTGCTACTTTGTTCTGTGACAACAAATCAGCTTTATACATAGCAACAAATCTAGTTTTTCATGAGAGGACAAAGCATATAGAGCTGGATTGCCACTTGATACCTGACAAGATACACGAAGGAAGTGTGATTACTAAACATTAGTAGCAACAGGTCCAGCCCAAGGCAAATGAAGCCATTGCCAAGGTTCTAATAGCCTAATAAAAGTTTTTTGTTACATTTCTTTGAGTTGGGCCATTTAGTCATTTAAAAAGCAACAACAAAACAACAAAATTGGACTAAATAAGAGGCCCAAAGTACTTTGACACTTAACTTACATTCTTTATTTAAGGAATAAAATAGACATATAATTAAACTATTACTTAGTGCTATATCTTTTCTTTCTTTCTTTTTTCTATCTACCAAAATCTAGGAAAAAGTCGATGCAAAAAAATTAAAAAAATTTAAAAATATTCCCTATAATTTTTTTTGCTAAGCTTATAAAGTTTCTTTAAAATTTATATATTAATTTTTATGAAAGTTAAGAATAAATTATTTATTTTGAAAGTGTTCATTTCATTATATTTAAGAGTAGCGTAATAATTTATCGTTTAGGGCCTCATAATTCTGAGGACCGGCCTTGACTGGTTGATGTGATCCTCCCTCGCTCCTCTCTTTCAAATGGAACATTTGCCTAGATTAGATTGTAAGACCTTTCTGCAAAAGTAGCGTTTGTTGGTTCCTGCAATGCTCATCAAATATACATCTATTCACCTCTACAAATTATCTTCATTCTCATCTTTTTCCAAATTTACAAGTTCTCCTTGAGGTTTGTCCATAGATTACTGATGAATTTGCAAATATAGGCACTGTTAGTACCCTAATATTATAATTGTTTCACTGACTTACCATTCTAAATAACAAAGGCATGTTGTCGCGTTCTTCATATTTGGCAATATATTAAAGGGGGAAGTTGAAGCATGCCGAAAAATTGCCCAGGAAACTGGGACCTAGCAACACAACAAAGCCAAAATGCTTCAGAAGATGCAAAAGTGGTGATGCTTCATACAGTAAGCACATTAAGAATATTCAGGTCTGCCCAGCGGTATACATCTTGCTTTCAAATGCTCAAAGGTGGAGTATCAAGCCCCTTGTAAATTACTAAGCATTGAGAACTCTCAATAGCGTATGCCTAGGGAAATGTCAATGAAAATACAATGTATGATCGTGTTCTTGCATGATTTTCTGTCAAAAAACTTATTTGGAATATTGCAAGATGAATTTGAAAATAGCTTTGGAATACTTATTTCAAAAGGCAATGCAATAAGGTCAAACAAACATTACTTCCAGTAATTGATTAAACAGTCAATGAAGCTAGACGTATCTGAAAATAAGTGAAACTATTACATTATAAGAATTTTTGAACTTGACTAAGAACTGTGTTTTTTTCCTTAAGTTTCGACTTTCCCCAGTGCCAGTCATGCAGAATCCTACCAGTATTATTCCATGCTGACTTGTTAGGTAAGGTGGACGGTACAAAATGGTATGAAAGAAGAAAAATAAGTTAAAATTTTTTGTATTATATACCACAATTCTGACATCTTGTCTAATACAGTATCAATAATATGCCATACACGGCATATCCCAAGGTGGCATGCTTGTTTGATGTAGAAGATGCTATCATGTGCGAGCCATGGGAGGCTAGAGGCGAAGAATCATGGATTATACACAATTAAAGAAGATATTTCCTAATATATCCACGTGTGCCCTCATTGTGATTCAATGATCTTATAAAACCATTCATATTTATTTTTATTTTAAATGCATCTCTTTCTAAAACATACTTTGAAAAGATTCACTGAGACAATCATAAAGCTTACATAAGAAATCTATGAATCTACTAGGATTTAGGACCTTGACATGTAATTGCGCAGAAATATCTCTAGATATGTCCCTAAATCTAGAGTTCATCCTTTGGTGGTTTCGGGTTGTCTGCAGATGACTTGATGGGATAAGAGGCATCCATGGCTATGCCACATAGTCCCTGCTCAGCATCAATATCGCGTTGCATCCTAATGAAACCCTGTTCTCCCCATTCGGTCCCCCATGAATTCTTCACTATCCAGTATTTAGTCCCGTCAAGTGTCGTTCCATATCCAACAACCCCTACCCCATGGTTTAGCTCTGTGCCGCAGTCTCCAGTAAATACTCCCTGCAGTA
The DNA here is from genome assembly GCA_903798255.1 of Fraxinus quadrangulata. Lineage (NCBI taxonomy): Eukaryota > Viridiplantae > Streptophyta > Magnoliopsida > Lamiales > Oleaceae > Fraxinus > Fraxinus quadrangulata. The sequence continues at coordinate 29,891 of CAIGRB010122926.1, read as the reverse complement.
GTAGAATATGTTTTTATACATCACTAGGAATTAGGATGACTAATATGTAGTCCCAGTTCCTTGACTTTCTTTACAGGCTGGATTAATTAAAGCTCAACTCAAGGTAGAGAATGGACGCAATGAAGGGTAAAGGAATAGAACTCACTTTCTGACCCAGAGGCCTCGAGGCCCCTGAATAGAGTTAAGAATGTGACTACAAGTTTGGTACACTGGATAGGATTGGAAAGCATAGCACACAAGATTTTAACTTTTCTTTTTTAATTAATTTGACTGATGCTATCCAGTCCACCACACCGACATGCAGTAAGGGTTATGAAGTTGTACCTCGGAGTAGAATTGCATGTCAGAACTACCAGCTTCGATTGCAACAGATACCGGCTGGTTTGCAACAGCTTTCATCAATGCATTCTCGTTGTTCTCAGGTACGTTCTCATGCCCATCAATTATCACTGCAGGCGAATTCATCTAAAGAATCCGAGCACGAGAAGAAAGGCATGAATTAGGCATCTATTTTATCTATAAATTTACCAAGACAATTTTTCTTCTACCTTAGCAGAATCACAGTTTCCATCTCTGGCTCTGTAGGGATATATTCTCTCAGTCGTCAATCCACCGTGTTTCTTAATGAAATCAAATGCATTTTCCATGAGTCCTCCATTGCAGCCTTCATTGTCCTTTTCACAATCGACCAGCTCTTGTTCAGACAAAGGCACTAACTGACGACTTTTAATCTTGTTGATCCCCTCGACTCCAACCACAGCAGAAAACGCCCAACAACTGCCTGTGAAATAAACCAAATACAGAACAACTCAACCATATTTTCATATGAAAAATACAGCAATATGACACGAAATTTTCTTGTATAATATAATTCAGAATCTTTATTTATTATTGACAGAAAACTCACCACAATTTCCTTGATCCTTGATACCAGTGACAGCCCCTTTTTTTCTCCAATCAATGGATGCTGGCAGATTCTCAGCCTTTTCGTGCATGAATCCCGTCACAGCCCGACTGCCTCGAAGCATCCGGTAGTGTCTTATCTTAGAACTGAAATAATTCTGGAATTCATGGTTGGTCATATCAGCAAATTTGTTGAGTTTCAGCTTGTATGGCCTGTCCATCTGGTTCACCTTGTGAATGTGCAGGACATTTTCCTTGAACACGTTGAAACGCTCTCTTTTCTCGGTGAGGTCCCTAGACACAGTGTGGTGGCTTCTCCACCGTTCGTACAAGTCCCATAAGCTCTCATCAGAAGCCAGGTCTTTTTCTGTGAACTCTAAGCTCTTCGCAAGGCCAAAAACCATAGCCAATAACAGATAAACCATAAAAACCATCCTGATTTCCATGATCCCGAAGGTAAAAACTCAAGCTTTCTCAGGTCAAGGATACCTACACAAGTATCCTCTTATACAGATTATGGTGCCTTGCACAAGAACTTACATCATTGCGTGTTCATACTTGGCATCTTTTGCTGAAATTAAGGAAAAAAGTTGTTTCTACTGAGGATTAGTGTACTATTATTAGAGGTGACAATTGTTTTATTACGGATGGTGACAATTTGGCTTGCATGGCCCAACTTGATTTCTTTCAGGTATCTCTACTCAGAATGCAAAAGCTTGAAAACCTATCCGCAGCCTTTCTCAACGTGTCCATCGGTTGATTTTACACGTTAATCAAGTAAAAATTTGCTTGTAAAGTACGATTTGTGAAGTATTCTGTTAATGACAGGGCAAGGTACCGTGATATCTGTAATCTGCTTCGCTAAATTCTTTGAATTGTTCTGCGACTGTTATTGCTCTTGAAAGTAAAGTTAAAAGCATCATTGACAATTACATAACCTAATATACAAATTTCCATCAGCAAGTACACGTTCAACTTAACAGAACACTCCTATATAGGAGATGGGGCTTCATTAGTACAGACTAAACCAAAAGAACTTCGTCATGTAATATGAGGGGAGGGATCGATCATCGATCTTGATGGCCAAACTGATGAAACGCACTCAGCAGCAGACAGAATCGAACTCTAATAAGCAAACAAGATAGAAATCATAAAAGAAATAAACCAGCAAGAAATTTATCCATAGAAATGAAACCAGTGAACCTTGACCATACAAGTTTCTCCATAGCGCAAAAAGCATCAACCATTAGACCAAAAAATTGCATAATTAAAATGAGGCCAGAAATGGTGTTGTACTGTTATTCATCATATTAAAAGCAACTGCAGAAAATAGCAATTGAAATACCGTATCGATGAAACCCAAACCAGCAGCCAAGAGATGTACAAATCAAGGTACGTCAATGACAGTCAACTGTAAATTCAATTACAAAGTCGTTCTTTATCTGGATTATGTCAAACATAATGGTTACATTCCAAGAAGAAGAGATGCACATACAAGTGAAACCATGAATCTGGACCAAGCAAGTTTATCTATTATGTGTGAAGCATCAATCTTAGCACCCAAAAAAAAAAAAAACATAATTCCAACATGGCCAACAAATGATGTTATTCATCTTATTCAAAAGCAACCGTAGAAAATAGCAGTTGAAAGTACTGTATGGATGAAACCAAAACTAACGGCCAAGAAATGTGCAAATCAAGGTACATCAATGACAATCAACAGTAAATTCAATAACAAAGTCATGCTTTTAGTGTCAAGCATAATGGTTACAATTCAAAAAGACGAGAGGCCATACAAGTGAAACCAGTGAAGCTGGATCAGGGAAGTTTAGCCATAATAATGTACAAAGCATCAATCTTTAGACAAGAAAAATGGATAAGTCAAATAAGACCATAAATGGTTTTATTCATCATATTAAAAGCAACTGCGGAAAATAGCAATTGGATACACCTTATGATGAAACCTAAAACCAACTGCCAACAAACGTGCAAATCAAGGTACATCAATGACAATCAACTGTAAATTCAATAACAAAGTCATGCTTTATGAGGATTCTGTCAAACATTATGGTTACAACTCAAAGAGACAAGATAGACATTGTAACTTTGATAACAGTTAAATCCATCAGCAGCAGCTCAGGTAAGAGAGTCTCTTTCACTTTGCTGTTGATATAGCTCCTCTCTCATTCTTCTTATCTCAGCTTCCTTCTCCATTTTCTCCTTCTGCAGTTACATCATTATCGAGGAAGAAAAAAATTTTAGCATAGAAATCAATAAATTAATAATTTTACTGCAGCAGTTAAGCATTTTTGAAAAATTTTGAAGCAAGTTTTGTTAGAGAAAAGAGCAACTTTTCCGACTAAAAAAGAAGATTAAAGTAACTTGGCTTATATTTATAAACAGTTTATAAACACTCAAGCCACTTTTTATCGACACATTTCGAGGAACCAAAAGACACTATCCACTTGTCCACCACTCATTTCTATCTATTTTTTTTATACAAACTGTTTATTAACACTTCCCATACATTATCTTAAATTCTTTTCAAGCTTATCATATCAAATTCATAAGCCCAAGCATACACTAAAATAACTCAATCTCAGACAAGGCAACCTGCTAATAATTCCTCAGCCAAAAACTTGTTTCAGACGCAAGAAATCCGGAGCTTTGGAACATATTCATTCTATCCTGCTTAAAGTAGTCTTAGGAACATTTTGATTCATTTCAAACGCAATGCCCAAATTCCATGCTTCCGAATTCGTAACACAATGTGATGTAGAATCATAGATAAATTCCTTAGAACTTCGCAAATAAAATATGTCTCACAAAAGTTCAAATTTTGTACGATAAACCCCTCAATTTACTATTCCAAATCTCTATTTCCACATCTAAAAGGTCTAGAGATGGAGACTGGAGATAAGAACTAATATCCAAATTGACAACTCAAAAAACATAAATAAACACAGATCCAAGTCAAATATGCAAATCAATTTTCTTTTGTATCAAAATTAACCCCTTAAAACAAGGTAACCCATACGTAATTGAAAACCCAATTCAATCCTGGTCACGGTAAACCCTAAATCAATCACATATAGTCATATACGAATATATACGTATAAAAACGTGGTGGGTTGGGGTACCTTCTCGTCCTGGTGGAGGGCGATCCAGACATGGACTTTGTCCATGGTCTGCCAGAAAATGAAGGCTCCGAGTGACATCCCAAAAAACGTACCCATTTTCACCATCTCCTTCAGCTACCAATCAATCAAAAAATTTCTCTCTAAAATGGAACCTCCGAGAAATCACTGCTCTCGCTGCGTGAGACAGGTTAATTTTGCCCTTTTGTGAACGCCGAAGGAAATTAAAACGACGCAGCTTTGAAAGTATATAATTACAATTGTGTCACTGTACTTCAATTGTTTTGTCAATTGTGTCCTCACATTTCACTCCAAAATAATTTCCCTATCTCAGTAGTATAAACTATAATGACAGTGTTAAATGCTTTTGGGGTTCAGGAGTAAATAATTTTTTTATAATTGTATATATGCTACATCGAAAATTGGAGTTAACGATAACAAAGCAAAAATCGATCGATGTAAATGCCACAAAACTGTAAAGTATTGGTATAATAATAATAATATTCACACGTGCATTAGTGATTGATGGCCACGTTACTGATTTAATGTCTCACAGGATTTGATTGACTGAAACAAATTGAAGTATAGTGACAATTGGTGAAAATGAAATCGACCTATTTTCTTTGACTATAGAAGAATGGTTAAAACAGAATAAAAATATAAATTGAGTGCTTAAACGAAAGTAAACAAAAATTGAGTGACTATCAGAAAACAAATTTATGTTAGGTAACTTCCAAAGAAAATTTCCCAAAAGCTCCAAATTGAAAATCATACATTTATAGTTAGGGTTTCACATTTTCACATACACAGTAAGATTCACAATTACGCTATCCATATTTCGATTAATGAATTTGTAATGGAGTTACAATGAAGACATGACGTTTGCGTGGAAAAATCAATTTTGTCAAATTACTTCGTGCTTCCAGCTGCAAGAGTTATCACAGAATCCATTTCTTAAATTTTAGCTAGGCCAAAGGTAGCAATTTTGTAGAGATGAATCTAACACTGTCGTTATGGCTGTATCAGTCGTTGCTCTCATCACATGGATGAAATGAATATGGTTCAAGTGTTACAATGGGTACTGTGTGGTACATTGTCTCTGAGCTTTATTTTCAACTAGTGCCTATGCTATTACATTTATTTGGTTGAGTAGAAAGGATTCACATAATTTACGATTACCAAAACGAAGCTTTCAATTAAAAAATGCTCTTTTGATGGGAAGTTATGTTTTGGTAATCATAAATTATGTGAGATTGCCTGTTCATTTCTAATTTTCAAGGTTCTGTGTTGACTGTTTATCTCATTCAAGATGTAAAAAGCAAATAATTTGACCCTAAACTTAGTTTATAAGCAAGCCAGCTCCAGCATCACAACTACCATGTGTTTGCCAAAGTTTCGACCTACTCATAGTCCCAACTAATGGAACTCTGTAAACAAAACTTGTCACCTTCGACCAACGATTTTTCTGAGGAACTAAAATAAATACATAGTTTTGAGTAAAATTTGTTATCGCAATTGAGGAACCAAAATAAATTCATAGTTTTGAGTAAAATAATTTTCACGGTCCAAGTCCTGATTGAGAAGCTTATTCACTTTTTGTCTAGGGAAAAAGAAATAACACTTCTGTTACATTCGTTCTCGATCTAGATAAAGCACATAGCCAACCCCAAGTTTACTGGGGATAAGGATTAGCTGCTTCTTATTGCCATTGTTTGTCAAGGCAAAACAGTATTTTTTTTTAAAGTTCAAAGTTGATGCGCATTATTTTTTGCTATTAAAAGAAATGTCGCATATTCTATTTCATAATTTCCCAAAATGTGAATTAGATCACCCATTATTAACACTTTATATGCATCTGAACATACTATTATTTTTGTGATCTTTCTTTTGCTTCTCTCCCCCCAATTTATGGAAACAAAAGACATTTTTTTCTCTCTCTAGGTGTGTGCTCGTGCCTGCGCACTAATGTGTATGTGCGTGATTCCTTTGCCTGTTCTTTTGCTAAAACTTGTGTAACATTAGTGGTTCTGGATCATTGTTCTTCAGCTTCACAAGTAGTTATTTGTAATATAAACTTGTCAGCTACTTTTCATCAATTTATAGTGTGGCCATATCTTGTCATGCGATATAATTTATAGGGGATAAACTTCTCTTTGATTTCTGTTCAATGGAATATGAATACGTGGCTGTTTGTAGGTCCAACCAGGGGTACATCATGGACAAGAGACTGGAGACATGTCAAATTAAGGTCATCAAGGAGTGCCTACAGACCTCAGTAATTTCTATGCAACAGGACTTGCTGAAAGAGGCTCTCCGCCTGGCAGGATGATGACAAAAATGGGCATTATGTATCTGAGCTTGGAGAGAATTTGACCTCTCGCTGTAATTTTATTTTCTCATCATGATAAAACCATCTTATATTCTCTCATCTAGCATAGCTCCAGCCAGTTTGATCTGGTATGGCATTGTGTCTGCTTTTTTCTCCTTTTTCTACCAGACATCTCGAAAATGATGTTACATACCGATTCATCTCTATTTTCCCAAAAGATAAGAAAAATAAAGAAAATAAGGAAGAAAAAAAAAATAAAGAAGGAAATGGCTTCGAATGCAATAGGAAAGAAATTATAACCCATCTTCAACTATTATCAAAATGCTGTTTGATATGTTAATTTCTGATATGCTCAAGTATCTTATTACTTCCTCTTTTAAATATGTATCGCACCATTTCTCCACTTTGTACTGCATTCCAGATAAGATCCTGCGAAAGATTGGTGAAGGTTAGTCTCCCTTGTAATATATTTAATGGGTTATGCATTTTCTCATTTCATGTCTAAAATCTTATAACTAATTTTATAGGTACATTTGGTCAAGTTTTGGAATACTGGGACAGGGAACAAAAGGAATTGGATAAAAATTGTCCGAAGCATTAAGAAGTATCGTGAAGCAGCAATGGTTGAAATTGACGTGCTTCAGTTGCTTGGTAGATATGACAGAAATGGCAGTCGGTAAGTTTACAGTCACAATGATAATATAATTTGTTAGTTTCAGTTTTTATGGTTTTATTCATATCAAGCCGAACTTTGCATTGGTGGCTTAAGAAGTTTATTTTTTGCAGTTGTGTTGAATTACGGAACTGGTTTGATTATCGCAACCATATTTGTTTAGTATTATCGATTCGTAGTAACATGAATTCCTCATTTTTTTCAACTTTTTGGGGAGTCAAGGCTTGTCGATGAATGTAACGGTCTTCTCGGGTATTTGAGAAGCTTGGACTGAGCTTATTCAATTTTCTACGGAAAAACAGTCATCGCTCATTTCCAGTTGATCTAGTCTGCGAGATTGGCAGACAACTTTTGGAATGTGTAGCATGTCTGTGGTCAATACCTCTGCCATTCTACTATATTTTTTCATCCTTATGGCAACCATTATAGTACCTGATCCCATCACTTTTTATTTCATTCTAGGGACCTTGCTAGAAGTCTTCTTGCTTTAAGCAACTTTGATTGGCATGCATCCATTTTTTCTTTTTTCTTTTCTTTTTTTATACAGTTTTCTCATCTGAAACAAAAACTTTGATGCTCTGAATACTTTGGCTGGCTTTTTTTTTGCAGTCATGCATGATATGCATCTCATTCATACTGATTTGAAGCCAGAGAACATACTCTCTGTCTCTCCAGAGTACATAAAAATACCTGAATTCAGGGTACGTCAGTCTAAGAGTTCTCACCGTGTGAAGTAGTTATTTTTAAATTCGGACTATTTACTTATACAAACGACTCTTTTCTATCGGCTGTTTATTTCATGTCTATGCGTTTGCAGATTGCATCTTGGTCTTTAACAGATGGGTTTGCTTATAAGAGGTTACCAAAGTCGAGTGCAATTTGCGGTCTATGGGCGTCGAGATCACAGTTATATTGTTTCCACTAGACTATCGTGCACCCGAGGTTATTCTTGGTATGTTGAAGTTTCCTGTGAGTCACCTCTCACTTTGATGTGGCGTTCTTCATTGCTAAGCTGAGGCTTTCTGTGTCTATTTAAGGACTTGGGTGGAGCTATCCATGTGATATATGGAGTGTTGGTTGCATCTTGGTTGCGCTATGCTTGGTATTTCTGATGATTCAGCAGTAACTTCTCATCCATTGGTCAAATAACTGTACGACTAGATGCATGGGAGGAAACATAATTTTAAATCTGATGATTTTGCAGGGTGAAGCTTTGTTTCAGACTCATGAGAATTTAGAGCACCTGGCCATGATGGAGAGAGTGTTGGGTCCACCACCCCAATACATGTTGAAACATGTAGAGTATGTAATTGAACTGGAATTTATTTATCATTCCTATCATTTTTTTGGCTAATTATTGATTGTCTCTTTTCCTCTGGTGGTTTCATTGCCTTAGTCGGCAGGCTCAGAAATATATAAAATGGGGTAGGTTGGACTGGCCTGAAGGTGCAACTTCAAGAGAAAGCATTAAGGCAGTCACAAAGCTACCTCGCCTTCAGGTTGTTTATATGATTTGTTTTAGTTACACTTACCTTAGCATATTGTTAATTTAGGTAATCTTTGGTGTGGATTCTGGAATCAGATCACCTGTCTTGTAAATTTAATTTCTAAATCTACATTTTATGTTGGCTTTCGTGGATATAGTGGATGATTGACACTTGTAATGTGGGGGTTTTTTTTCAAAGCGAAATAGTCCATTTATTCTCTTTATCCATGTTATTTGTCAAAAGGAAGATATATTTGGTGACATTTTAACTTGACAAACAGAGATTGCAATATTAGTCATCCCTTATTTAGAGAAAACTTATGTTAATCATATTTTCCTGGGTCCATTTTTTATCCTTAAGGTTTTTTGGTCAATTCACATTTATAAACATTTTCATTTCATTATTTTAAGCATGCTTCTGTACTTACAACCCATGAGAAACCAATTTGTCCAATTCTGGTAGAATACCTTCTACCAACTAGCAGTAACTCATTGAAGCCTTAGCCAACCTGATCCCTGAATTAGTACGGGAGAGTTGATGTTTTCGTTATCATTGCAGAATATAGTAATGCAGCATGTGAATCATTCAGCTGGAGATCTGATAGACCTCTTGCTAGGACTTCTTCGGTATGACCCTTCTGTCAGGATGACTGCTCACGAAGCCCTCAAGCATCCTTTATTTACCAGATACGGGTACAGGTCCTAAAAAGCAGTTGTTTGATCATTTCCATGGTTCCATGATATATAAATGATGGTGTTCGTGCTTTGGATGTGAGCCACCATTCTCAAGGTTTTGATAAAGAGCAAATATTGTTGGCCTGAATATTAATTTTGTTGTCTTGTTTCATTGTTGAGCACGTATTACATTATACACTACAGTATATCACGAACTCTCTTCTACGAAATCTCCCAAAATCTGGGCTTATCAGTTTGTCCTACAGAGCATATTGTACTTGGTATATCATGACCTTTTCTGTTAGCATATAGAATCTCTTCCGTGGTGGTGCAATTATTTGTGTGACAATCGTTTTCTTTTCTCATCCTACCATCATTATACAATTTCGATTTCTTGGGGTTTAGTGTGCTTTTATCTATTTGATTTCAGTCAAGGTTATGGAATTTATAGCATAATGAAAATGAGCAGGTTAATTTTCTTCTTTCGGGGTTGACTCCTCGACGCCTTGTTGTAAAATGTGTAGCGCCTTGGTCCAGCATATCCCTCAATGGCAGAAGAATAGAGGTGTAAATGCTGCAAATGCGTGCAAAACAGCCTTGAAAATAAGGGCAAGTAGTTAGTTTAATGAGAGGAAGTTTATAGAGAATTGCATTTGGGCGAGGTGAAGTTTGTTACGTGAATTTTTTATCTCGTGCTATTGATCTCTATAACAGACATGACATCATTGTGTTACAAAAAAATAAATAAATGATATGTTACAAGAAAACAAAATGGGTAAACAAGAATTGAGTGATCAGGGAATGAAAAATCAACCCTGTTCGGAAATGAATCCAATGCATAAGAAAACTAACATTTGGTCATTTGCCCTTCAAGTCTCATTTGTTATTTCAGCGTTTTGTAACTCACTTTACTTTCTCCAGAATCAAGACTTCGATGGAGGCAATTTACCATACAAAACTTCTAATCTTAATAGTAAACTCTTCCACTGTCCATCTGTTTCTTCAGCTATAGGCTATGACTTTCCAAACCCGAATATAGCTTTCACCATGTGTACATATCCAACCCAGACTCACTTGTAGAAAATGGTTTGCTAGTGATGGAAATTTCATCATAATAAAGATTCATCACTCTTTAACAGAAATCTGTACTCACCCTGGCATTGAGATTGGCGAAGTTCGCGAGCAATGTTTGATTGGCATTGAGGGGTACCCCATGTCTACTTTGTTGAGTGCTCATCTCTTGTAGTTTCCGAGATATATAAGTTAAGACTTGCTCGTCAACTCGTCTTCATATTAAAAGCAACAAAAAGATTTTTATCCTTGTGACAGTGAAGATAGATGTTGAAGTTCAAACTATGAGTAATGCTAAGCTTCCCTTGATGATTATTATCCACAGGAATTCAGAGAATGTAGACACGGCTATGTTATTGGCATGGTCCTACAAGATGTCCATGGGCAGCCGTGGTGAATAGTGGTGGCTTGCATGGCAATGTTGAGTCAAAAGTTGGCCACTTCCCAGGTGGGTTGTAACTGAGAACTGGAACAACTATACCTGCTATGATCATGGCTGTGGTTGCCACGGAAAATCAGTTACTGATCCAATATCATTGTTGATGGCCGGTGTGGAAGAAAACGGTGACCCATCTCCTGTTGAAAGTACATTACAGTGTCTTACGGTTTTGCAAATACAAGTCAAATACAGCAGTGTTCAAGGTCAAATGATCCATTGGTAATGCAACATACAACACTCAGAGAGGTGAATGAAGCTTTTAAGATTCTTTTGAATGAGAAAAGTGGAACTTCTCAGGTACTTAAAGGTCATGTGTAAATTGATCCTATCAAGAAAAGAAGTTTTGGCTGCAATTGGACAGTTAAAGTTTGCAGTTGAATCAATTTTCCTGAGCATATTTAAAATAACAGTACAATATTCAACAGTAAAAGATGTTTATTTGTGATTCTTAACGAAATGCCCGAGAGAGAGAGAGAGAGAGAGAGAGAGACCCTCAAAACAAACCCCACATCCCCCAAAAAAAGAAAGAAAAATTAAATGAAAAAGAAAAAGAAGAAAAGAACCCCAAGCCTGAAAAGAGAAAGGACAACTAAGAAAAATGCACATTTGAATCTAAAAATGAGAGTATCATTCACTTAATGATTATCTTTAGCCTTGCTTCTATAAGTCTAATAATCCTGGTGAACATGCACTAAAAATGATGAAAGGAACAAAATAAAATTTAAAATCATACAAATGACATTGGTCATAGCAAATGAACGAAGAAAATTACAAAGTTTGAGAGATCTCGTACACGTTAAATATTGGTATTTCTTCATCTTCATTGAGGAGCTCAAAAACACATGTATCACCTACTTGGATATTTTTCTGTCTCGCGTACTCTGACCAGCCTACCGTGAAGCAACGTATATGACCATTTGACCTAACATTTACATGAACTTGCCGGTTGTTGTGTGAAGAATCATGGAGTTTTAACATTTCGCACAAACTTTGGCAAATGTGCTGAAGCAAAGGTCTCAGGCACATACTACAAAGTAGTGTAAAATATTAAGGAACGATTTTTCTTTAAAATCATTAGTCAAATGTGAAGAAAAATATTTCTAGTGTGTTTATTTTAAAGATAACATGAGGTCAAATGAATCGTTAAGTTCTAAAAGAGGCTCACAATTTTTCTATGACCATGAAGATTTGTTGCTAATGTTATTATGAACAAAGGGTTGCCACCATCAAGTACCTATGACCTATTTTGACTATAATGAGTTCAATAAAAAAAAAATTACAGAAATTTCCCAATAAATTGGAATAAATCAACCTGAAAAGCAACAAACTTTCCAAAACACATATATAATAGACATTGTGGACCACCTATCCCTCTAACAAATGCTAACCAAAATTTAAGTGTAACCAACTCTACCATTTCAATACGCTTCACAAAAATTCACATGGATATGAATCTGAAAAAAAAAAAAACGCAGCGAGCCCATATGCTTGAATAAGTGGCATAAATTAACTTAAACAATAGGGTGAACATGCACCCCCAAAAGGTAATGACTACATAATTAAATAACTGAGTCATAATCAAACGTGTTACAATATTTAACAGGTTTCTTTATTTTATTTTTCCTGTCTTTACACGAAAGTGAAGGAGGAAGGAGAATACACAATTGCTAATAAAGGATGATGACAGAATGAAAAGAACTATTATTGTTAGTGTTAATTTAAGAGATAGCTAAGTTGTCTCTACTGCTATTCGCATATAACAATTTTGTTATGTAATTACTAATTTGATAACTTATTATTTGGCTGCTTTATTGATCTATATTATGTGCTGAATAGTTAAGACTTGTAATTTTTTTTATTTGATTTATTGTGGATTTTTTAAGATGTTTTATGGTTTATTATGAGTATAATTTTGTATTGTTATATTCTTTTGAATTATTTTATTGGTTTGCCTCAAGGCTTATGCCTCACCTCGCATACACAAGTGCTCAGTACCCGATAAAGCCTTTTTAAGCTATGTTATAACTAGTTGTTTTTTCATATGTTTAGACTTTTAGTTATAAATCTGTCAAATTATTATTTGTTACTTTTATGTTCCATTTTATATTTTAATAGACTGCAACGATTTAGACAGACCAGCAACTATATACACGACAAATAGATGCCGTAACTTTCTTAAATTACGTATTGTGCTTGGTACTTACAAAATAATTTTGAAAGGCAGAAGAAAAAGATCATAACTAGATTAGCATCATAATGAAAACTTTCAGAACTAGTTCAGCTTCATACCTGCCCAAGGGCAAGAAGCCAAAGGTCCCTGGCCTGCTACATGAGGATACTGGAGCGCCAGGTTTCGCTCTGTAGAATTAGCCCAACATGTGTAGCAGAGCACACGTCATATAGAAACAGAAAAAGAAGAGAAAACTTGGAGTAATTTTTTTGGCGACATATTGGCTCTGGTGATAAACAGCAGACTGAGATTTCGAAATGACTCCACAGCCACAGCTCTATGGCTATATCTTGAAATGTTATTCAGCTTAACCATCTTGTCGTAAATCTTTCGTTTATTCTTGAATTGGCATATATGCAAAACAAAATATGGAAATGTCAAGAATACCTTTCAAGGGTGAAAACAGAGGAGGGAGACAAGTAAACCCAACCTGTTTGATTATTTCTAGAATCAGTCAGGAATATGTGGTGGCTCAAGACGCCATGACTTTGAGAGATGCGCCATCAACCGAGAATATATCTTTAGAGGACTTTGCAGCAATTCAATCTAAATTCATTTTAATAAGAAAAGATGAGTAAACACTTAAAATGTTCCTTGAGAATGAACAACTCCAATCCAGGAAAAGTACAGCAATACATGTCACTTTATGCGTTCATATTATTTTATGTGTCACTTGTAACTTGTAAATTTCACAGAAATCTCAATTTCCCGCTTACTGCTCTGAAGCATGGGATATATTTCTCTAAAGGCAGAAATCTTTTAATTTTTAATTCACTTTAAAGATTCGGGCACTGTACAAAATAGACCAGCATTTAGAGTTATTTCAATATTTGCACAGTGGTTTAAACTGCAGATTACAATACACAGAGGTCATGGCAATGCACTCGCACAATTTTCACACAAAAAAAGAGCTAAAGGGAGCCATGAGATAAAAACCGTTGATAAAGTTATCGCAGGATGCATCTTTTGAATGGATGACATTGATTAGAGTTTCAGATATATCCCTGTCAAGGGTAAATCCCTTCTCCATCATCTGATCCCAGACGTCATAAGCCAACGAAAAATTCTTTTCCTTTATGAGACCTCCAATGATTAACTTGAAAGTCAACTCATCTGGATACAAACGTCTACTTTGCATTTCCTCATATAGATGCATGGCTTCACTAACTCTGAAAGCCTTGCAAAACCCATTGATGAGTGCATTGTAGCACACTACATCAGGGGCAATTCCATGCCCTACCATATCATGAAAAATACTGCGACCCATTTCTACGCTACCAATCTTGCAACGGTGATCAATAATGACAGTATACAATACGCTATCTGGAGATATACCCATTTTTGTCATCTGTTCAAGAAGATTGTTGGCTATCTTCGAGTTGCCTTCTCTAAGAAAAGCTTTTATGAGGGTCGTAAATGTTTTCACGTCAGGAACAATTCCCTTCTTCCCCATCTCCTCCAATAGCTTAAAAGCCCTTCTAGTACGGCCCACCTTGCAAAATGCTCTAATAATTGTATTGTAGGATACAACATCTACCAACCCTTTAGCTTCCATCTTTTTGGCCATCAAGACGTAAGCCGTGTCTACTCTATTGCCTTTGCATAGACCCTTTAGAAGCTGATTGTAGCTATAACCGTCAGGCTTCGTCCTGCTTCTCTCCATCTTTTCTACTAACTTCTCTGCCTCATCCAACATTAGCTCATTACAAAAATAATTCAATAGCACATTATAAGTAACCAAATCAGGCACACATCCATTCCTACTCATAAATGACTTGATTGCTTGTGCCTTGTCAATCCTACCTGCTTGACAAAACCCATCTATAAGTACATTATAAATTATCACATTAAATTTAACCTTCCCCTTCATATCCCCCACAGTGAGCTCATATGCCAAATCAACCTTCCCGTTGTCACATAAACCTAAAACAATTGCCCTGCAAGCGTCATTATCTGGTTCAAAACCCTTTTTAATCATCATTTTCCACATTTCAACAGCCTCGTCAAGCCTTTTAACCCTACACAACCCACTAATTGTAATAGTATAACTCACTATGTCTGGCTCACGTCCCTTCTCTCTCATTACTCTCAATAATTCCAAGGCATTGTCCACTAAATTCTCGCTGCACAAAAGATTCAAATAAATATTATAAGCCCATAAATCAGGCACAATGTTGAGCCTATCCATATCTTCAACAAGCCTACAAATGAGCTCAAAGTTCTTAACTTTACACAACCCGGAGCTGAATCTGGAGTAAGTAAAGGAACTCAAAGAGAACCCTTTTGAAACCATCGAATTATAATAGAGTTCAGCTAACTCAAAACGCAAGTTCTTTATTAACACTCCAAGGAACCTGTTGTAATCTATGGAAAAGACCCTGCAATCTGAATTGGACATTTCATCGAACACTTGGATTGCCTTATCAATGAGGCCGGCTTTCATATAGTTCGCGATGCGAGTGCGATATATGAGGCGTTGTTTGCCAAGAATTTTATACATAGATAAAAACAGAACCCCACTCAAAGCTACGCATTTGAGCTCTACACCTGGATCGGAAGCTGAAAGCTGTAATTTTTACATCGAAACGAATATTTGGGATATGTACAGTATATCAATGAATACAACAACATCTGTATTTAAACATTTGTATCTATAATTGTATGTAGAGATACATGGTTTCACCTACGGAGAAAACTGCGAGAGAGGGAGACGTAAGGGGGACTCGGGGACCCAAAAACCAAGTCCGCTCCACACTCTGAAATGTAAACGGTAAACCTGGTATTTTTCGAATTCTCGAAAAAACCCAAAACCTTGGAGTAGGAAAATGAAGGGTTTTGAAGTGGACCTTACGGGCCGACCCGATTCAAAGCAAAGAAGAACTTGGATATTAAGCCCATGTTTCGCTCCATTTTAGATAAAATGCATTTTTCTTTTTTTATTTTTAACCATACATTCTTCAATAAAATAATATTACATATAAATCTAAATTTTTTTCTTATTTTATAATGACACATTTTTTTAAAAAATTACTTTCACAAATACATTTTCCCTAAAAGCAAATTTTAATGGAGCCCAAACAAGAACTAAATGGAGAGTTTTGGTGAATTGAACTGAAATAGAGAAAGAGGAAAGTTTTTTTTTTTTTTTTTCACTAATAATACTATTGTACCAGTAGTTCTATGAGTGTTTAGCACTTGTCACCTATCGTGGAGGCTCTTGGAGTCTAGATGTAGTAGTCGAAGTGACAAAAATTAGTACATTTTTTATTATTATTTTGTTCTACGAATTCAATCTTTATCCATGAATATAGAATCATGGCCAACTAGCAAAATATTTTATATAGTATCAGTGACAGTGGTAAAATGGTGTTCATTCAGTGCTGGCATTTGCACTGTGTTTTTCCTGCATACAAGCTACCAAAGGGTATTGCATATACTCCAATAAAAATAAAATAATAATAAAATAAAAATTAAGAATTTATGAAAATCGAATATCACAAATGTACGTGTCAAAGTTTGTGCCTTGTTTTGTAGGAATGATTGAATAGTCTCGGATAGTATTAAGAACGAAAATAAATTAAAATTTTGTTCGTGTAATTTCTTTTCCTGTCGAGTACTACATACCCACATACGGGGCATGCACTAGAAGTTTTTACCGAGGTAAAGAGAACCGCACATTACCATAGGCTCTACTTCTATAATACTGGTAACAAATAAAAGTCCCCTTCGCCGACCACTTGGGAAGAGAACAATTCGTTCTCGATTACTTTTACAAACCCCTGCAAGCAAAGGAATCAAGGATGTTGAGATTCATAAGTTGGGTTTTATAAAGCAAAAATATAGGAGTTTCAAGATAAACAAAATCAGCTAAGACTTGCGATAGAATAAATCCCTGTTTGAGTCACATTATTTTTCTCATTCTCATTCTTCTGTTCATTTTCAACTATACATTTTTTAATATAATAATATTTTCTATCACATCAATAACTTGTATTTCTTTTTCAACCACATATTCCCCATCACATATAAAAAATGTATTCTTGACTACAAAACGTGCACCAAACAGGGGCTAATTAGAGAACTAGAAATCACGAGTCAACCGGAGGATCTTAAGTTGGTAGAAAAGTCACCCTTTTCATAAGATATTTACCAACGACTCATTCCGTCTTTGAAGCCGCATTTTTTTATAGTGATTGCATTGCATCATCTAAATGCTCTCACATGGAAATTATTTATCCACTGAGCGAATAAAACTTTCTGTTGGTCTCAAGACTCTTCTGAAAGGCAAAGGAAATTCTATATTCCCCACTTGTACAGGAGGTGATGAAACATAATGAGAAATACTATCAATCAGGGTCACAACTCATTGTTCTTCAAATTAATATTATATGAACAATTACAAATTTTAACGGAATCTTTCCATTATTGGTTTTTTACAATAGTTTTTCTTGAGATAGTTTTGATTGGATATTGTTGCTTGTTGCGTTTGAAGGATTCCGTTTTTGATATACGAGGATTTTTAGGTGCCGATAATTATTAAATTCTTGATGATTCGGTTAGCCTCTAGTGCTATCTAGAGAGATCATTGTATTAATTATTGTTTATTATAGTGAAAGGTTACTTAGAGTTGGGTAGTGGACATAGACACATTATCTAACCACGTTATATATTCAATCATTTATTTTGAAATTGTCTCCTATTAGGTTTGCACAACAAAAGAGAAATTGTTCGTTCCCTTGCATTGTGCTGGTATCATATTAGGCCCTTGTATGGTAGAAATTATTTAGAACTAATTTTTCTCACAAACTCATTTTCAATTATATATTTTTTTCATACACATACACACACATTCTTCAAAAAGTCATTTTCACAAAATTTGTTCTCAAAAATTCATTTTTGTGTATCATTTTCCTTTTGGGTATGCATATTCTATTATTAGTGTGTGTTATAATGGGGAAAAAGTTGATTTGTTTTGAGTTTTGTATATTTTGAAAAGTGTATGTATATTTATAAGTACGCAGAGATTTTTTATGTGAATTTATTTGACTTTTTAGAAATTTTGGTAAGAGGCCACGTTGAGGGAATATTTATAGTTATATCAAAATTTACTAGGTAAAATAATTTCAATTTTTGAAAAAGCATGATGACAATAGGCATAGTTGTCTTTTTGTTGTTTGTATCCACTCACGCTTGTTTACCGGGGGATGATGGCATGGCACAAAGGACGTATAGTTCGGCCATTAGGATTAGGTAGAGTTTTGCATATCTTAGCCTCCATATAGGAAATTTATAGATCATGTACAAATTGTCAAATTTTATTTTTAATCGTAACATTTTAGTAAATCAACAAGTATTATTCAACACCCATTTATATCTACTGGTCAGAGTTGAATGTGCATTGCATGTTATTCTGAAATATTTTATAAGTGTTGTAAAAGTAATATTTAACAATAATTTACCGAAATGATTTGATGAGTCTCAAACGAACTAAAGAAAATAAAATTTATGATAGAAGTTTAAGAAAAGAAATTTATACTATCAAAATTCAACTTCTATAATTCAATTTTTTTGTGATGATGAAATACTACATATGAACAATATTTTTATACTATATTTAGTACATAAAAATTAATTGTCAATACATGAATTTAAACACCTATTAAAATTTCTAAAGTACATAAATAAAAATAAATTTATCTATAATAACTCTAAATTCATGTAGATCAAAATTCATTAAGTCTAGATTAATGTGAATGTTAATTAGTTGAGAATTACTAACACGAAATTCATACATGACAATAATTTTGTAGTATTTATTACATATTAAAAAACGAAAAATAAGTTATTATTGAAACTATTGAATTTTATTAGGGTTAAAATCATTCAATTCTCATATCATGTAATATTTAATATATTATAGATTTATAAATTAAATTATTTATAAATTCTTCCCTAATAGAGGCTTCGTAGGTAAATTCTAACCTTTGCTAGGTATGATGATGGGGTCCTCAACATTTCATTTGTGACATCCAAGTCTTTAACCTATAAAAATTGTGCATGTGATATTCGCAGTTGACAAGAAATGTCATTTTGGTCGTTGAATAAGCAATCGACACACGTAATGTCATCTAACAGAGTAAAGTTATCCAAAGTACTGTGAATATGCTGAATCTTATGGATTTTGAGCATTGAAAATAACGTAATGATTTAACCTATTGGAGGATTTTACAAGAAGCAAAATAAGTTTCAACATTTTTACCCTTTAAAGGAGGTATCGCATGGCTTAAATTATCACACGTGCACTTTTTGTAGATTGAAGATTGGATGCCACAAATAGAAGGTTGATGACCCTATATTTGTCACCATTAGCAAAGGTTGTAGATCCCAACTGAAATTTAACCTAAAAATTATAATATCATGTTTAAAGGAACAACTCACTTTTGATCATTATTTTGTTGTACAAAATTTAGATTTTTTCCCCATGAAGACTTGAATGCAAACTCAAAAGGTCACATATTTATCATATTTCCAAGCAACTACTAGTTTTCTCATAATTTTTACTAAAGAAGGATTGGACCTCAAAAGTTTTCATCAAGGACAGGCATCTATCCATGGACTGGCATGGACTGGAAGCCAGTCCATGGAGATTCTTCGTTTTTCTCTCGTGCAATTCCTCTTTATTTTCCATGGGGCATCTAACATCTCACGGAATGAACATTTCTCTTAAACTTATTTGTGTTTATATATCGCATGCGATTGGATAAGAAAATAAGTAGCGAGACTTGGCAACTCCAAAAGTTTTTCGAGTTAGAGAACATCACTTCGAAGAACGAAAAGCATGGAAAAGGGGTTTTCAGGTCCATGTGATTAATTTAGTTTAGAAAAAGCTTATGATAAAGTATTACTTGCTTATTTGATAGGGTGTAGTAATAGATGATAAGATGATATTTAACAAGAAAATGAACTTAAAAATCTTCAGATACATCGAACATACCCTTAAAAGGAACTAGCTAATATATTTCATGAAAGTGCAAGTAAAGTGGTATCCTATCAGTGCTGGCATTTGCACAGAGTGTCTCTTCTAGGTAAAGGATTGAAAAGTACTAGATAATGTTAAGAAAGAAAATAAACATAAATTTTGTTCATGTAGTTTATATTCATGTCGGTTATTTCTTATCAGGAATGCCCTAGAAGTTTTTTATCGAGATAAAAATTGAACATTAAGAACCACACCTCATATTCGGCTCTATTATAGATTACTCTTCTAAAAAACGTCAGCAGACTGAATAAGCCACTGGCAGCAAATAAAGCCTCTTCGCTAACCACTTGGGAAGAGAAAAATTCCTTTTCGGTTCCTTTTACAGACCCCTGCAAGCAAAGGAATCAAGGATGTCAAGATTCACAAGCCAGCATTTTATGAAAGCCACATTAATTAGGAGTAAGATAAACAAGCCAAGACATGCGATAGAACAAACAGAGAACCAGAAAACAGAAGTCGACATGAGGATCTTATGTTAGCAGAGTAGTCCCCCTTGTTCATGAGATATTCACCTCATATGGTTCTTTTGAATTCATTGAATCCTTTTCTGCTCAAAATGTAAGGAGAAATTGGGCCATGATTCCCAAGAGAGGCTGCCTTTGTATAAAATTGTCAGTCTTGATGGCTCTTCAAGAGATATTACAGGGGGCAGAAAAGACTACAGGATACAAGTCTCGACACTCAGTTCCTGATTCTATTAGTTCACAAATCACAACCTAACTGATTTCATCTTGCGGCAGCAGCCAAAAGTAAAAAAATTCTTGAAATTAATTATTTTGTTTTGAAATGCATTATCATTGAACTTCACATACTTATTTCTCATTAATATCTTATATTTTAGTCATTTCATTTTGTCATATTTATCCTCATGTACATCCAAAATGAGTGAAAACACACCCCACACACACACACACACAGATGCTTTCTTCAAATTTTTTATGTCATATTACAGTTTCAATACTATGAAATATTAGGATGATTGTAGCCCCCTTTAGTTACTAGTCGAAGGAGATTGTTCATCATCCATTTGCTATAGGACACCAGGATTCAACAAGTATACTTCTCACCTTGGTGATTTTCTTTTGTGTCCATTTTTCATTAACATCTAAAAGAAATTATATATGCTGTGTTAAGGGATTCCATATTTTACCTACCAAAATTTAACTATTTAAATACCCGGCATCTCCATTCAATCAGCAAAAAGAACTCTCCACAATTCAACAAGCTAGAATCACGCAATGAAACTTAACTCAGAATCAGGAACGGATCCAAGACCGAACAACAAGCCGGGTTAATATGGAAAAAAAAAAAGGTGGGCTGGGGATTGGACTGGGCTACAACCCGGCCAAGTCTCCCCTACATCCGTTTCTACTCAGAATTCAATTTACAAACTAACTTAACCCTCAACGGAGTGTCTAATAGCTGCTTATGACGACATCTCAGTTCCAGATAGAAAGTAAAAACTTAGGCTTCCTCATTTGGCATTTGGAGTCACATTAGCACTATGAAAAGCCTTATCTTGTAATATTAGAATTTTCAAATGGTCCCAATTTTTCCAGTTTCTTGATCATCAACATTCCAATATGCTTGTCAATGTTAAAAATCTAAACATCATACTCCTTTGTAATTTCCAGGAATTTAATTACTATAAACAGCTCATTCACCACTTCTATTCTCCTGTACAACTATTTATAACATTTTCTAACGAATACCTATAATCAAAGTTTCAATTCTAACCTTGTGTTTATAAAAGGCGTAATAATATACAAGAAGAGTTGTGTTTACTGATGCAGTACTACTAAGAATAAAAAAAACCAAAAACCTTGCCTATTCCCACTCATTAAATAACGGATCTTGTTACATGTATGAATGTTTACATAAGGGATTATGTAATGCCACGTGACACTCTATCATTCTTCAGTTTAAAACATACTCATCTTTTTCAACCAATATTTTCCCTACACATCATTTTATGTAATCCCTTATATGCTATTTTTATGTACAAGTAACATAATCTTTAAATAACAAACCAATTAAATCACGGTCTCTATTGCCAATAACATTCTTCATTTCCAAATAAAAATAAAACTTGATATTAGCCATTACTGTCAGCTTTGGGAGGACATCTGTCCTCTTATTCCCTCACAACTTTCTATCGCGTCTCCCAACATTCGAACACGCGACATTTGACTTATGGGACAAAGGTCCTTGGTTCAATTGGATTATGATACCAATTGGACTCGTGAGACAAAGGTCTTAGGTTCGAATTATGGGGATTCGATTGAAATTACTGAGGAATAAGATTGACTCATGCTCCCCTAAAGCGAAGAGTACATAAAAGAACGCATAGACACTATGCTTGGGTTGTTACAAAAAAATGCGCCCGAGCCTTGTGTCGAAGCTGTAATATCATACATATCATTCGCTTTGGAAGAGCATGCAGTAGGCTCCGGTGGTACAATCTTGATCTCACAGCATGTTCAAGAAAAATTCAGTCTTCGCATTAACAGAATATTCATTCATGCCAATGAATTTTATATATTTTTACTCGTGAGAAAAAAAAAGGAAAAAAAAAAAGAACTCAATCTCAATTTCATGCGTTATTAAATAGATCTTCCATTCTTTCATATGTAAGAGAACACTCATAAAATCTCTGTTTGTTCCACATTTAAAATAACAAAGCACGCAATATCAATTTGATCATGTTTTAAGTGAAAGTTTAACTCTTTCAATTGGAGAAGAAAATGTCATTAGTTCATCACCGCTTCATCATATATTCATAGCCAAAACATATCACGACAAACATTTACCATTATATGATGTAATACCATTATATACTAAATACAGAGCATAACTCAATGAAAATTTTAATTAATTTTACAATTTACCTGACTTTTTTGACGAGGATGGCTTTAAGCTTCCGCGCGAGGTCCTGGCCACGAATCTTGCGCTCCAAATTCTTTTGGGCCAGCACACGCTTCTCCGAGTTCTTGATATGGTGGGTCTGCTCGTTCTTTATCAAACGTTCGATCCCGCTCGACTGCATCTTTCTCTGCAGAAGGGTCAGGGCTTGCTCCAGGTTGTTGTTCCTCACTTTCACTCGGATTGTACGCCACTGCTGCAGCTCCCAATTCACCGAGCCTAGAGATGCACTTGGGCGGGTCAAGAGGATCACTGCTCGCTTCGCCACCGAGTTCATTGTTCAGTGGGGTGTTTGGTTTTTCGGTTCAACTTGTGTCAAGGGTTTTGGGAAAAATCATAAAATGGGCTCCTATCAAATTCTAATTCATTTTTCAGATGGGCCTCAATCGATGAGTCATTTAGGGGAGAGAGATACATGAAATCGTGTTATTAAGTTTTAAAAAATCAGGTACAAATTTATTTGATGGAGAAATAAAGTATTTCAAATTTAAAAACTATTTTAAGTATTTTTTTAATATTTCTTTTATATTAATCAAAATCCGGTTAATTGTGTCGAATATTAACTAATTTTATCTATTGAAATTTAATTTTGAAAATATTATCTTTTACTTTATTAATTTTTTTAGAGGGAGAAACAAACCCCCTCCTTTCATTCGACACCTCCCCCACATCTCCTCCTCGTCGTGTACCGATACCAAAAGACTTCACAAACCTCACTCTCTTCACTAACGTAGGTCACATGTGCGAATTACAAGATGTCAAAATTTAGGTTAATGTTAATAAGACACAATTTTTAATTAAAAATGGTTTATTGTGATTAAATCACATAACACCTGAAAGTCTAAAACTGATTGCTAGAGAAAAACATCATCACATAAGTCGCGTGTAATTTACAGTTGTCACACTTTCTAAACACGTTATCAAACCATAGTTATCACGTGTCACATAGAACTCTAGTTACACTGAATATTTTTACGAGTCACCTAACACATTCGTATAGTCACATCCTTCCATATATTTTTTTCAAAGTCATAAAGGACGCTATTCTATGCACGTGATGAAGGTATTGTGTAAGATAAATGGAGTCACAGACAAGGGCGGACGCAGACAATTAAAGTTAGGGAGGCACAATTGAACTTGTAAAAAAGTTGGAAGAAATTTTACAATCGAAAATTTACATCTAAAAAAATCATACCCCTTGTAATTTTGCATTCGAAAATTTACATGGAATATGACTTTTTCGGATGTAAAATTTCGAAAATTTTTGATGTCATAT